>OMKY01062415.1:0-13996 GCA_900302395.1 Bregmaceros cantori | reverse complement strand
TAACGCATTACATTTACTCTGTTACAATTTTTGGTGTACTTTTTTACTTTTGGAGTACATTTTTCACAGGTTACTTTCTACTTCTACTTGAGTGAATTTGAGGTGAAAAAAATACTACTGAGATGCAATTCACTATTCATTACATTAACTTGGCCTTTAGCGACTCATATGTTATCTTGCGCTCTGTCTATCTCGGGCGCTATCTCCTTCCAGGAGGATATGAAAAGTGAGGGGATTTCCGGGAAATACATTTCGAAAAGTATTTGTGATTTTTTTTTTACTGAAAGTTACTCAGTACTTTTGCTACTTATGTCACGACTTGCTGTGCGTGGTGTCGCGCGCCACGCTCCCGGTGTGCACCCGTCCCATCTACACACCGGTTTCCCATGTGCCGATCACCCGCCAGCCTATAAGAGGCGCCTCGTTCCCGCTCTTCCCTGTCGGATCGTCAGTCGACGTTTCCTGGGCACGCCTGAACAGACCTGCTTGCCACCTGTCCGCCTGCCTGCCGATCTGCCGGTCTACTTACCTGTCTGCCTGCCTGCCGGTCTACTTACCTGTCTGCCTGCCTGCCTGTCCACTTACCTGTCTGCCTGCCCGCCAGTTCGCCGGATCTTCCGCCTTCCTGCTTCCCGATCAGCTGGCCTGACTGATCGCCCGGTGGAGATCGTCCGTCATCGGGTAACACCTGCAGTTCCTTCCGTGGCCTCTGGAGGCGCTCGCGGTTAATCCATCTCCGCAGCCGTTCCCCATAGACTCCGCTCCTCCTGCTGGCCCATCCTGGAACCCTGACTCTTCCCTTGACTCTTAATAAATATCAATACCTTTTTATAGTAAATAAACTTGTGTTCTGCAGCGCATGAGTCCTGTGTTCATTCTGGTTTCTGACAACTTAAGTAACTTTTTTGTACTTTTAAATTTTACTTGAGTAATATTTGGCTGAGGTAACAATACTTTTACTTGAGTAAGTTTTATGTCTACCCTGCCCATATCTGGTGACCCGTTTTGCATAATAAACTGTCTTGGTTATGAGGATTTGCTCCTGCAATGTAGTGACTGCAACATAACCTGCTAAGTATTTCAATTTTACCTTCCCTTATCATTTACTATTTTACTTCTTCTTTGATTCATTCATTTTTCACTTGCATGGTGACACCTGCAACTTGGCCTTTCTTGGATGTTATCTTCCCATCACTTTCTCTGTCTTCTTCTCTTCCTTCCACCTGGCAATGTGCCTTGCAGGATTGTTTTTGAGAGTCCTCGGGATCTTGTGACCATGTCCGTACCATTTCAGTTTTCGTTTTCATGTTTTTGTGACTATGTTCATACCAGTGTGATGTGTGACCATGTGATTACCCAAATCTGATTACATGTAATCCGCAACTGCCCAAACCCGGATATTGGTACATGTTTAGACCCTACAGCCAAATTCACATTCAGGTACTGTGTTGCTGATGCACACACAAATACGGCCATGCACACACACACTCCGGCTAACTAGTAACAGCTATTAGTAACTCATTAGCCGACGACATGCAATAATTTAATCAGAGGCAACCCACAGATGCACGGTGCACACCCACTCACACCCCGGCCACCGACACACACCAGCATAAACACAGCGCGCCAACTTCATTAATGAGCCTTATTAATTGCGAAGTTTGGTGTCCCAGGCTTGCAATTATCACACACGTCTATACTGGAAACGGGCACACACATACACACACATACACAAACTTTACCATGTTTGACTTGTCAGTAGCAAAGTTCCTTTAGATAAAACTGTATATGGTGCTCTAGAACAGTGGTCCCTCAACATTGGACTGTGGACCAGCACAGCGGACTGTGGACCACCACAACTTGCATTGTAAATCTTTTACCGAATTCAGAAATAACATTTCCTGTTTTTTTTTAGTGTAGCCCATTTGTACCATTTTCAAGTTTTTATGTCAGAGCTAGCGGAAAGGGGGCGAAGAAATGGGGAGTATGCTGGAAATTTGGGCGGAAGTGACTCACCACGCGCCATTGTGGCTCAGAAATGAGCTCTTACTTTGAAAATGATCAGCTGCTAGCGAGCTTTACTTTACTACTCTACCGGTGTTTTGGATTAAAGCGGCTGAGAGAAAAGCCAGAAACAGACTTTCAAGACATCGGCAGCGACATCTGGCTGTGTGTGCTACATGTGAGCTTTATGGGTGCTCACAGTCAACTTGCTACTATTATGCGGGTTATGCACGAACACAAACACATCGTATGAAACAGGAACCTAAAAGTTAGTTTTACATTCTCATAGCAACCCCCATTCAACGTGACTTCCCATGCCCCACATACAGGACATTGTGGCTATTTAATCAGAGACAATCCACAGATGTTCAGTGTACACCCACTCACACCCCAGCCACCGATATACACAAGCACACATATTAACACAGCACCCTAACTTCATAAACAAAGCTTATTAATTGTGAAGTTTGGGGTTCCAGGCCCACTTTTAATTACTTCTAAAAAGTAATCTGACTACTCCCCTTGAAAAGGACAGGGTAAGGAAGCCCAAAAACATCGTAGCAGAGCCCTCCCACCCTGCGCACCACGTTTTCTCCCCCCTTCCATCGGGAAGGCGCAACAGAGCACTACGTGCTAAGACCAAGACTGAGAAACAGTTTCTTCCCACATGCAGTGATGCTACTGAACGCAGTGGGGTAGCCCTGTTTGATATGTTGACTTGTGCTGATTTATAATTTATGTGCTCCTTTTCTTTCTTTTTGTGTTGACCTTGTTCATTTTCATTAACAGTTATTAGCTGTTTCATGCTCAAGTCAAATTCTATGTATGTGTACTGTTGTCATATTTATGCAATATGGAGAATTAAAATGAATCTTGAATCTTGAATCTTAAATTGCTTTAGTTACTTTTTTTACTTTACTTCATAAAAAACAACAGCTTTGGTTACTTTTTACTAGTTACTTGTAGTTGCAGAGTGCCGAGCTAACTTGAAAAAACACTTTACTTCATTCAAAAACATAAAGATGAGGACAAAGAGAGAGGAAGAGACCATGAAAAAGGGGCACCAATCTCTAACTTTTCTTCAGCCTTTCACATTCAAGCTCACAGAAACTTGAGAGACAGAAGCAGCTGATGTACTCAGAGGCCGCTCCCCTGACCTGGAGATTGAATTTAATCCCAGCAAAGAAGCGTTTAATGACAGCTCGCCGCGCGTGTGTGTGACACCCAGACTGCCAGCCGGCCGCCCTGACACTGAACAGATATGAAGAGGCTCTGTGTGCGAGGCGGCAAATTAAATGGTCGTCAGTTGAGGTCGGCCACGCCTGGCTTTTTGCAATTGATCTTTGCTGCCGCTGGAAACAATAATCCTGACGTGGACATCACTTGAGTTTACAATGCACTGTCAAGACCACCAACAAATACTACTGTGAGTAAAAGTGAGAGGGCATCCACTGACGTATTCTGTGACAGTAGATGTATAGTCCGAGTGTGCTGAGCAGAGTTATGTAAAGTACAAATGGAATGTCCAGCCACGTTTTGGTGTTTCCAGAGGTGGCAAATTCACTTCCAGAAAGTCCAAGAACCGGCATGTTATGATCTACCTGTACAGTGCACACTGGCACAATACCAGCTGACAATTAGTTCATCTCTTACATGTAAAACCAAAAAGTGACACAACCATTACTTTTTGGAAGTCGATTTGCAGTTGCAGTGCTTGTTCACAAGGCAAACTTTGCCGAACACAACAGAACACACGAATAGCGACAACTTGAAATGGGAAACACAGAGGTCTACATTAATTTTCATTGCCATAATTCACATTTATTAATGAATTGTGGCAATTAATTATAAGCACCTGATGCACCAGGCACTGTGAACAGATCTTGTCACTGACACATCAGCTGATTCACTTGACAGGAGCTTGGCTAATTAGTGTCAGCTGGCTTGGTAAATGTTTTGGACAAATCTGTGTTATGGATCTTTATCGCCGCTCGGGAATCAATTGTGCAGAGAGTAATAGCTTTGAGTCTAGATGACTTGTGTACCACAGTGCATACGTAAAACATAAAAAGGGTGGGCTAAAGGGATGTCTTCACTAGAGTTCAGGATTGTCATGAAGTGGAAAAAGTGGTGAGAATTTTGAGGATGGTACGTTGATGGAGGTGAGTCTACCAGAGGCTCGGTAAGACTTTCATTCGCATTTGTCAACTGCAGATGCCCGTGCTGACGACCCTGAGTAAATTACTGATTCCAGATTCCTCCCAACAAGAGACGAAGGCCAGAATAAAGAAAGCCATTGGAACAGCAGCCGCATGAAGAAGTACTAATCACAGTCAAAAACTACCTAAATTGGTATGGACATGGCACGACATCCAGAGGACTCTCAAATACATTCCTGCAAGGCACAATGCCAGGTGGGATGAAGAGAGGAAGACAGAGAAAGCAATGGGAAGATAACATTCAAGAAGATAGATGTAGAGAACTGGTTGTGAAGTCTTCACTGGTGCCCCAACAGTCTGACTACGCAATAGATGAGTAGAGATGGGTCCCCCAATAACTTGCCAGTTTCTGGAGATCGGTAATGATTTTGTGATTTTGAGGCAAAGATGCGACCAAGTCCCTCATTCAAGTCATACATGCTGTAATTGTAGCTCCATAATCTTATTTTAATAAAGTCAAAAACAATCAATGGTTTAGCTTTTATAATAGCAATGTTTGCTTTTTCTGCTACTTTATTATTCTTTATTATTATGTCTGATTCTTGAGCTACAATTACAGCATGTTAATGATGACTTGACTTGGAGTTGACTTGAGACTGAGACTTGACTTGCCCAAGAAGACTTGAGAATTGAACGAGGGACTTGGTTGCATCCCTGTGTCTAGGAGATGGTTCTGGTGTACTTGGCAACCCTTGACAGATGGTATAGTATAGAGCCTAATAGTAAATCAGGGAATACTCCCCTTTGGGGAAAGAGTAATCCTCACTTTGCTTAGATATACTTCACTTGACAACTTCAATAGCTAGAGAGAATTGTCCACTCACCGCTAGACCCTCGACAAGGCTCTCCTCAAAGCTGTGCTCCTCTGCAGCGATCCATGACTTGTTGTACGTCTGTAGGAACAGATTGACTGCTCTGTGCCTGGTCAGGAAGATGAGGTAGATAAGTGGAGAATCGTGTTGGAGGTGGAACTAATTATTCCGATACCCTGCAACAAATGCTATGAGATCCATCAGTGCTGCATCCTCCGCTGGTTAGTGGAGATTAACGTAGGGTTTCCACCAAGAAATGCGCCAAGCCGACGCCCAACAGCGCCACGCCAAAAAACAAAAGTGTTGCAGCCATCGGTGCATACCCCACCAGGCAGCGCTGCCAACGCCACGCTGCCAACGCGCCAGCACAAAAAATATATATTTTTGATTTTCAACGCCACACTGCGCAGCGCGAAGGGGCGGGGTGCCTTTTATTCCATGATTGACAGGCGTGCTGAGTAATTGAATTGGTGGACCCACCATGCGCTTCTAGAGCCGAGATATTTCCTTCACTTCATGGAGAAAAATAATATGCAAAAATAATATGATAAATGGATTTTACAGCACCAGCCACGGGCACACGTGTGTGTGTGTGCGTGTGCGTGCGTCCGCTTTACCTCTATATCTTAACAAATAAAGGATAGCACGTCACCTTGCACAGCGGTTTCAAAAACGGGACGGCACCACACAAAAACATAAGCACACGCGCGCGCGCACACACACAAACACGCAGGTTAATTATTATTATTATTATTATTATTTATTTATTCATTATTATTACACCGCCGACTTTCACTGCGTGTTCTCTTTCTCGGTCTCTCCCTCTCATATTACGCACACACACACACACACACACAAAGAGCCAGCCCCTACAATTGAAATGTTGATATTTAAATAAAAATTAAAATTTGCATAAAAACAAATCCTTACCTAGATTGAAAATTGCATAGTTCTGATAATTCATAGCAGTGCTTCATTTGCCAAATTTCCGATTTAATCCTTTCACTATCTATCACAATAAAAGAATGAAAAATGGCGCTTGTGTCCAAAAAAGTAAACAAAAACACACTATGTTAGTATGTTAGCACTGCCAGAGCACGCACCAGATGTCCTTGAGCGACCCCCCCCAAAAAAAACAAAAAATCAAGCCCTACATCTTCGTCAATCTATTCCGACTTTGATTCCGAGATTGACATGAAAATGTTGAGTTGTACAATTACCTTAAAAATAATTGATTACAATTACAAAATGCAATTCCAAAAGGAAGGACAACCAGTGAACAGCACTGACAGCACATCAAAGAAGTGGATTTCCAAAGTGACCAACCTAGGCAGGTTGTAGAGAGGTGCCATCCGCAGGCAGGCCACCACTGCCCTCCTGCGCTGTTTAGACAGGACTGTGTTCCACGCTGCCCGCTTGGGACTCTGCGGGTGAGACACCTACAGGACAGTGTATGGGATAGAGGTTGAGCTGTCTGTTCACCCGTTCGTCCAAGTCGTTCCGTCCGGCACAAAGCAGCAACAACATTCTATAATGCTATGATCCTATTTCCTACCTACGGATGGAAAAAACACTTGCATTCTTGTAGTTGTTGTACATGAAGTGACAATTATTTATGGTATTACGTGTTGCTCTTTAAAACAACACATTGATTCATACCAGCAGATTTGACATACCTGCTGAACCATTAATGGTCTGAAATCTTCAGAATTCTCTCTGAGGTACTTGCCATACACTTGGACCCATCGCACAATATGGCCATCTTTGGAGTATCATTGGATGTCCAATGTCTTGAAGTTCGCTACGCTAGTGGCAAGGCGCAAAAATATTGCTTAGATGGAAATCTGAAGGACATGATGAATTTTTTAAGCTGGAGAAAATCAAATTCTTTATCAGAGCCTCGACAGCCAAATATCTTTCCTGCTGGCAGTCGTTTATTGACTATTTCAAAAGCCAAACTGCACCCCCATCGGAGTGATCAGTAAGACCCTCTACCTTTATACTTTCCTCACTTCTTCAAGTGTTTCATCCTCAGGAAGTTTATTACGCTGGAATTGTGAACGTGGGCACACCCAGTGTTTGAAAATATGGAAATCACATGATAACATACAAGTGTAACCCTTTGCTTTTTTTCCCCTTGTCTCTGTCTGTTGTGTGATTTTAAAATTGTATTATTTACCTGCGCCGGGGCTGCGCCCCGAAGCAAGTTATGTTTTTGCTTGTGTTGGTTGGTTTGTCACCAAGATAATTGAAAATGTTGTGCACGGATCTGGATGAATTTTTTTTTTTAATTTTGAAAGAGTTGTTGGAAATGACAAACAGAAGAATTGATTGATTTTGGTGCATTTCTGTAGCCCACAAGCAAAGCTCCGAACCGGTTCAAGGAACGAAAACGAAAAAGGGAAACGAACGAAAATGTATGGAATTTTACAAGAAGCAGAAACGAAAAAAGATGTATTAAAATGTTCCGGAACAGAAACGGAACTTGAAATCCACAAAACCGGTTAAAAATGTTTTTGTCTGTTCTCTTGATATTTTAACATATCTTATGTCTGGGAGACTATTTCCGGTTGTGCATCCATCCAACTTTCATTGTCAGTAATCAAGCCCCATGCATCTGGGGCTCCATCTTATGGACAGACGAGGAAGCGAACATAATGTCGTTAATACATTTGCCCTGAAGTTTAAAAGTTCACTAAATATATTTTGTATAAACTATATCTAAATGTAACATAAGGAAGAAGGGAGACACTCTCTATAATCTTGTTGTCATCTCAATGCTTGTTGAACTTCTGTCTCAATAAAAAAAAAAATTTTAAACAAAAAATAATTGACATACCTGGTCCAGATAGTGCAGGACGCGGGCAATGTGGATGATCCTGTTGGCTCGAGCTTCAAGATCACCCTCTGCTGTTGGATCCTGCTGAACAACATTCGAGTCACCCAGTAGCAACAGTACTTACTTTACTTGACTTCCAGTCTGGACACAATGTAACACGCGTGACATTCTTTCGGTTCTTTGCTTCAAAAACACTCTTTTTGCGTTTGCTGTTCCTCTTTGTTTTTCAGTGTCCTATTTTTGATTGGTGCCCCTCTTTTAATTGCTGTCGGATTATGCCGAGGAGCCAGAAGAGAATTTCTCAACGGACCCTTTCCTACTCCGCTTCCCGCTATGCCCTCCTTGGATGGGTCCGGCCAGGGATCCGTGCTCACTCCCAGTCCGCCTAGCCTAGTGCCTAATGTCGGACCAACCCCCATGGAAAATTCTGATGGAGAAACCGGTAATGCGGAAATTGTCGCACAAATCACAAGCTCTCTGTGGGTGAGCGAATTGGAACACTTACTTTAGTTACATTCACCACTGAAGGTACTTTTTTGAGTAACATGTAGAGTGAAATTCATCCACCACATTTAACCAATTCCTGAGGAGCGGTGGACAACAGCGCCCATGGACCAAATCCAGGGATACTGACTGGAATAGGTTAACTAGAACATTCTTTTGGTGGTGGGGGTAAACCAGCGTTCCCAGAGTAAACCTTCACTGAGTACATGTAAACTCCACACAGAAGGGACTAGGGCTAGGTGGGATTCGAACCCAGGACCTTCTTGCTGTGAGGTACCAGTGGTAACCACTGCACCACCGTGCCACCCTATATGGTCAGTGACAATACAAAGCACAAGGAATGGTTGGCAATTTAGATAAATGCAGTTTACGGCAATTATTCGTGCAGACATAATGGGCTGTTGAATGTAGGTCTGGGATGGATAATTTATTTATTTTTTTAAATATATGCTTTCTTCCAGGAACACAGCCTATGTAGCTGTGTGGCAGATCTCAGCATGATGGGGGCAGAGGTCACAGCAGTGTAAAACAAAACAGAATTCTGAGTTTGGGCATACACAAGGTCATTTCAAGGATAAACAAAACGCTATTATTGACAATACAGACAAACTACAATTGTTAGACCCAATTCCTTCCGTCCTTTTTATATTAAACTGTAAGTAATTCACTCCAAGTACGCTTCACTGCCTCAGGTCAAGGAAAAATAATAACACACATTTCATGCGGGCATATTTTCTTTGCAAAATAATGTAATGATAATAATAATGTGATTTGTGGCAGCTACATGTGGATTCAGCAGGAGGCCGAGATCACCCCATTGCAGAGTATCTACCAGATCCCCTTTATAGGCCGCCAATGCTACAACAGATGTTGGAAGCCATGGTCCCCTCTTGCGCTGCCTACTGGTCCACACATAGCGTACATCTCTTCCTTCTGGCACCCCACGCAGCGAATAACAGCTCTGGTCGTGCACTTCTATCGACTTCGGCCCAGCTTCTCTCACAGTACACCACGGTCCACCCTCGTTAAGATTAGGGACATTTTTGTGATGACAGGCTTCCAAAAAATCCCACCGAACGGAGGACTAGTGCCTCCTCCTTTCAGGAAGAATGACACACATTGTTTACACAATCCCGCAAGAAACTTGGAGTGAACTCATTATTTTCTTTCACTGTGATTCCAATTATTTGTGTTCGGTTAGTTATCTATTGTGTGATTGTAATGTGAGTGTGTGTGTCATTACAGCGGGGATGCATAGAAGCCTGCATTGCAGGTGAACGTCGAAGCGGCTTACGCCTGTGTTTCTTGTGTTTGCTCAGGAATGCAAGAGTGTCTGTCTCTGCAAACCAAGTCAATAGACCCTTGACATCCTACTTTTGTCCATGTTTGGAATTGGTTGCGCGTTGATGTTGTGCCGGATTCGGTGGTTGGCCATGAGCACGTACATGCGCTTGCCGACAGGCATACGAGGCGGGAGTGGATGGAACACAACCAATGATCGTAGTGGACTTGAACATCGTGACGTCATCTTGTCCCTAATAGTTTGAAATCCCACTTGGTGTCCTAACATTGGGGGAAAATTCATCTATTGTAGAGATGTGCAGATTGCGGCTGAACCTGGCTGTTGGGAGGTTTCGGTTTTGAAAATCGGTGGAAAAATGTTTGTACAAAAGGATAGCGAGGACTTTGTTGCCACTTTCGGCGCTTTGCAGGTGGCTCGTAGCCCCGCTGGCTCGGCCCGCAGGGCACCCGCGTAGAAGCTCCACTCACCGATGTTGCCCTGAGATGCTCAAACGTGTGTATTCCTACTACAGCAAGAGAAAAACTTCTCGCTTCTTCTTTCTTCTCCTAGACTCAGCGACTACAAATCCTCTTTGTTGCGGGATGATCTCTAGACATTGGTCCCAACGTAATGTTAATTTAAACTAATGTTTTTTGTTAAAGTGTTTCTTTGTAATACCCATATGCTACGAACCAAACCAGGCTTTTTTATTTAAATCTTTTTATGAAAGAGCTGCGCAAAATGCCCGGCAGGAAAGATAGCCCTGGCCAGCATGATGTGAATATGATAGTGAATCTCCGCAGATCCATAACCCGTGATGGAATGTGTTTAAAGAAGGTTTTCATGGATTGGGAACAAGTGCCTGGAGACAGAGATGATTATGAATTCATGCTGCGTAAAGATACGCAAGTGAGGTGCCAATGATGTTTCCTGAATGGAAGACAGTGTAAATCATTGATGCCTTACAATGTCTGGGGAATAAGCTGTGTGTGTGTGTGTGTGTGCTGAGAGCATTTTAAAGGACCCCACACAGCTCTCTTAGCAGCCCTGATGACAGCAGTAATGTGGGGTCCAATGTGCAACCAATTCAATGGCTTTGCCTTGAGGCCTGCTTTGTAACAATTCTGCGAGGTAAAGCACCAAGCATTCTCCATCTATCCCTGATGGTCTAGTGGTTAGGATTTGACCCTCTCACCGCTGCGGCCCGGGTTCGATTACCGGTCAAGGAACATTGATTTTTCAGCCGATTTCAGGCCTCGTCTGCATTTTAACAATTCTGTGAGGTAAAGCCCTAAGCGTTCTTCATCTTTCCCTGGTAGTCTAGTGGTTAGGAATTGCCTGCATAATATGGGACACCTAAGATCCAGAGGCAATGGCTCCTTTCTAAACTAATGAATGTCCGTGAAACTATGATAAAAGCAAACTATGGTAACATTAAGTTCAACTGTTCAACATTACATTTCACTGTTCCACCCTAAGTAACTGGCTTTCAAGCTGCAAAAAAGGGACCACATTAGAGCAATCCACCCTAACTATACTTTCACTTGCGTACCTCATACATCTTTTTATTTTCAATGTAATTCTATTCAGGATTAGCTGGAAAGGGGTGAAGAATGGTGAGCAGAAACAAACTCACAACTGTGTATGTGTTCTTTATAGTGCATTCTTAACAAACTGAGCTACTGCGGCACACGATATAACAGTCTTTAATACACTTCTATTCATATAAGTTGAAGAGATCCACTCAGCTGAGAAGTTCCTCCTTGTGTAAAATATGATTTGAAATCTTTATCAAGCAGACAAGCTGGTGAACTGTTGGTGTATGAATAATGAAAGAGGTTTACCTGGCTCTGAAGCTGCAGCAGACCACTGCAAACATGCTCTCGGATCTCTGGGTCTGCGTCTCGCTGCAAGGAAGTAAACAGCAATGGAATAACAAACAATTCACCATTAATAATACATGTAGAAATAACCCATACCATGAAACAGGTCTGGAAGCGGAGTGCATACAGAACAGGTGAGTGGCTGTCCATTCTAAGACTGGACTTGGATAAGGACCAGATGTGATCATAATTTTGTCTTGATTCCAAGTGACTTGGACCATTTTTCTTTTAGGTAGAAAACATTTTTTATTGGACATCTTCACAGACGACAGGCAACTTAAAAAAAAAAAAAGACATCCATTCCAAAGCATTTAGGCTGGGTCTCCATGTTTGGTGGAATGGGGCAAGGGAACCCTAGTGAAAAATCCATCTAAGACCAGCTTGAGCTGGTAGCTGGTTTTAGCTGGTCTTAGCTGGTTGACCAGCTAAGACCAGCTAAGAGCAGCTAAAACCAGCTTAAACCAGCTACCAGCTCAAGCTGGTCTTAGATGGATTTTTCACTAGGGGACCCTTCATCGAGAACCTTTTTTTTTTCAGTTTTTCCAGCTTAAGCAGGCTAAAAAGTTTGCGCTTCCAAGCAGCAAAGGAAGGGGCTCAGGTGTCTTTCATGAGAATTTGGCGTCTGACTAGGAGCGTAGAGAACTTTAGAACAAGGGACAGGAGAGTTAGGGTTTCGTCCATTTTCTTTTTTTTTTCTAATTTAGGATTAGCTTGAAAGGGGTGATGAAGGGGGAGGAGACATGCGAAAAAGGTGTTGGTGAGCGCTACTACCTATTACCGTATAGAGGCAGACATTTTTCCATTTGTGAAAGTTATTGAGGAAGAGTAGTAACTTCTTCTAACTCTTATAATAAACTGATAACAAAGGTCAAGGAATAATTTTATAATATAATAAATAATGCTTGTCGCCCAATCCCTGCATAGTCAAAACCACAGAAAAAAATTATATATTTACATGCTGATTAGTATTTAATAGACAGCATAAATCAGGGTACCAATTTTAGACCTTTTTAGATCTTTATGAGAAACATTTTAGAGCAATTTCAAGACCACTGAACAAACTTTCGAGGCAATTCATCTGGAAATTACATTTACCCATTTCATGCACTGGCCACACTATCGATTCTTGACTAAGATGATGGTAGCGTACACTTGGATGAAACTAAAATGACTAAATGAGATGCGGGATGTGGAAGCACGTTTTTAGACCTGTGATGAAAATGTGGGTGTGGGTAGCCCGGCGAGCCATAACCAACGAATCGTCCACACACCGCCTGTCGTTAGATGATACAGTGGGTCTGGGAAAATCAGGCAGACATCGCCCGACCAATCCAATTATTCAAATCGAAACGTGGTGGACCTAAGTATGGCGACGGAAGACGTGGGCAGAGTTTGGTTGCCACGCCTCCAGGCCGCTTGTCCCACCTACTGCGCTGTGACTCGATAACACAATTTGATTGACACCTTTTAACCTAATTTAACTTTTTAAACGTTTTTCAACACTGGTTTTACTAGACCCAATAATCGTTCTAATTGTGTGTGATGCATGGACGATTTGTTGGTTCTGGCTCGCGAAGCTAGGTGTGTACATTTTAGGACTAAAACGTTAGTGTCTGAGACAATTTCAGACCCTGTGGTAACCCTGATGAATACATGTGTACAGAGTTCCCCACCTGACAGAGATGACTCCTAGCCAGAGAAATGAGGGTGTTCTCGCTGGGTGAACACAGCCGGAGGCCGACAGGCAGCAACCTTTTGACAGCCGCCACAATCAGGGACGTGTTGGGAGAGTAGCGGTCACCTTTCTTCTTGGAAGTCCGGTTGTCGTGATCCAGCACCTGGAGGTGATCCACAAATAGTCAGGAAGTATTGGCAATACCCAAGCCCGAACTGTGTATGCGCGTGTAATCCAGCCCCCAGCCCTGCCAGTGTTTTAGTCTCACGGTGAACACAGCTGTCGTGATATCACCTCCCCTCACCGACATAAGTAGGCTGCAGATCTGCGTCCCCACTCTCTCGTCCCCCTTCAAACTAATCCTGTCAATAAAATGGCCCCTTTATACCCAGAACACCTCCTGTGGGGTTCCAGTCGTGGGCTATGGTCAGTCATGTCCATCTTGACGAAGTCTCGGCTGGTGTTGAGTCTAATGTGTGGGGGGAGATATGTCTAATGTGTGGGGGACTGGGGGGAGATATGTCTAATGTCTAATGTGTGGGGGGAGAGATGTCTAATGTCTAATGTGTGGGGGGAGAGATGTCTAATGTCTAATGTGTGGGGGGAGAGATGTCTAATGTCCAATGTGTGGGAGGAGAGATGTCTAATGTCTAATGTGTGGGGGGAGAGACGAATTAAAGTCCTACCTTAGACATTTTGTCGTTGCTGTTAACCAGAAAGGCTGAGTTGTCCACTTCATTCTGAACCACATAGTTCTGTTCCTCCCATTTGAAGTTCT
>OMKY01062392.1:0-16045 GCA_900302395.1 Bregmaceros cantori | reverse complement strand
TATATATATATCTCCAAATTCGGTTAATGGCTGCATTATTTGCAATGCCATTAATTTCTCATTAATTTTATCGGACGATTACTTATTTTCCTTTCAGCGCTGCTTAACCGGCATGACCAAAACAATTTTCATTACCTCGCTCATGGAGGTATTGAGATTAGAGATATTGGCTGTATCTACCCATTCCCTATTCTCGTTATATGGGGTGCACGCCATTTTGTAGGGATTGTCTGAATACTCCATTTACCCTATATAGTGCACTGAAAGTATTTCACAATGCTCTGCGTAAAGTGGTGAGCATTGATGAACCCTAGACCAAGTGATTGTTGTATTTTCTAATGCTATAATAATTTTGCGGCGCCGACTCTAGTGTCCGAAATCTCCGTTGTTGTTGTTAAGTGCACTATAAGTGAGTGCACTATATAGTGAGTGGGTTATAGGAAGGGATTTCGGTCACAGCCATTACGTACCTACTTTCGACCATGATTTAATTCTTTGGCAAATCAAACTTTATTTATATAGGACCTTTCAGCAATTCAAAGTGCATTTCAAATTATTTCCTTAGACACCATCCTGTTTCCGCAATCAAGCCATTTTCTACTAACACTTGACCAATAATGACTCTCTTTAGCAATTATAATTAAGGCCACAATCAGCATTATTGACTTGCACACAGTCATTAAAGACCTCCACAATTTTACATTATGCATACTAGTTTTAACATATTGTTCTGCATTGAAGCTCATGCAATTATCACACCAATGCTTAATCATTAACATTCACCTACATTGCTATTTCTTTTTAATATATTCCATATTCAGGCACACATGACTCACACAGATATACAATGCTGTAAAATTATATATAATTTTAATTTTTAGGTCATCCTTCCCATTGGGGCTTCATGATTATAACTTGGCAACGATTCATGTATTAACTATTTTCAAACACCCCTAATAGTGAAGTAATTAATGTACATTAGCATTGGTTGGGGAATTAGTTTGTATTCCAAATATATGGAGACATAATATTTGTTCCGCATCACCATGCAACTTGTGTGTGTTAAAGCTATTTATGTTTTGGATTATTTTTAATTAATATTCGACATCATCAATATTGTTTTTAAGTAATACTGGTACTTCTGTGTATTGTGGGGTGCAATTATTAGTCGATGAATTGATGACTAATCGATTATGAAATTAATCGACAACTAATGCAATAATCAATAATCGCCAAGGAAATGGATCATTGTTATTGCCAGCAGTTTTTTGCTTTCGTCCACCCAAAGTTTATACTACTTTCTGAAGATACGGATGAAATACACGAACATAAACCACCAAAATACTAGCATTGAAATTGATTGTAATGAGTATGTGTTATATTAAGTAACTAAATTGTTGTACATGTGTTGGCTAATGTGAACCAAATGTTCAATTTGACCAGATCAATTTCGGTGTCGCTGTGAATATTTGGAAATTTTCTGAGGAAATATATCCAACCAATTTAATTATTTCAATTGTTTCAGTAATCGGCAGCTAATCGACTATTGAAATAATCACTAGTTGCAACCCTAATCACACATGCTAGACGTGGGGCGTGTGAAGTGGTTGATGGAAAACATAATTTGAATCTTGGGTTTGACAAAATTCTCAATCTGGGCAATTCATTCAAACATTGAAATGTGGAGAGATGGGTGTGCGACGTGTGTTGCTCAGCTGATCTTGTGATTCCTGAACACTCGGTTCTGCTACCCATCCCTCCACCACATCCCCACTGCATTGCAAACGGCAATGTCAATGTGCTGTTGCCAGGCAACGGCTGTGGCTCTAGCTGCAGTTCTATATTTGAAATACTGTAGGGCTGCAAGTCTGCAACTAACGATGATTTTGATAATTGATTAATCAGCCTTTTTCACTGGTGATTTATTGATTAATCGGCTCATTTTTTTTTCTTTGAACCTTGAACAATTATTAACCTGAAGCTTTAATTATTAAAGGTTTGCAATACTAACAAGTGGTTTTGCTATCTCCATGTATTCCTAACATGTCAATTTTTTTCCGTATTGCCATGGAAGAGCCTACTCTTCCGTGCTAACTTATTGTGTTTTCACCCATTATGTGTCATTGTGGGGTTTAACAGTATTCAGTATCCAAGATAATGGAAATGCCAACTGACAACATATATTCAACACGTTCGAGAGGAGAATGGGCCAAACAAGTAAACGATTAATCGATGCCGATTATTTCAATACGCGATTATCATCGATTTATCGGTTGCAGCTCTAAAATACTGGCAATGCTATTTCCAATGTTTTTAGGGGACGTTCACTAGCCAACATTTAGTCTGTTTTTCTTAACTCACTAATTGGTGCCATTGAAAGCAGCAAACGAACCACCTTCACCGTTTGCAAAGGAACCCTACGGTGGTTTGCACTGAGAAGGCAATCTAGACTGAATTTGTTGCACCTTGGCAAGCCAAACCAAACAAATCGTCCACGCATCGGTCGAACGTGCGTTTGGGTCTAGAGTCCCATCGAATCAAAAAATCGGATCCTCGGCTCTGCTGTTTCTGCTGAGCAATCAGACCCACGTTGAGGCGGGCTCTCTGCGAGACGAGATGCTTCCTACTCTCACTTGTCATCCCTACTGTGCTGTGATTGGATAACTTTGATTCTTTAAAAAAAAAAAGGATAATGCTCCTCCCCCGTCCGCCACACCCTTTTTCGATCCCATCGACTCCAGACCCAAACGCATGAGTGACGCATGGACGATCTGTTTGGCCTGGCTTGCCAGGCTAGTGAACACCAACACACAATTACTGCCCGTGCAGCATCGGGCGTCTTCTTTTTGACATTTTCACTTCCCGGCCGTTCCCTAAATACATCTCTGGCTGTGCTCCGTTGTACAAGTCCTCTGTTTTTATTTCTGGTCTGCTTTTATTTGTGCACTTTTAAAGCCAAGCGTGCGGATTAGAAAACTGACAGAATTTTGCCATCAGCTAGTGTGGCCCAGTCACAAATTCTAATGAATTAGCTTGCTCATTAATTACAGTTTATGGTGGCCTTGTGCAGAAATCAAGGAGTGTGTTTTGACTCGGTGTTTGTGGTGCATGTATGTGCGTGTGTCTGTGTTTCTGTTTCGTGCTCACGTAAAAGCTCAGCACTCAACAAGCAAACAGCCATTTTAGATCTGCAGGTTGAGATCCTACGATTACTGATTTTGTCATTTTTTCTAAATACTGCTATGACCCAAAATTAAAACAGGACATGTTGCTTTTTTAAATTGTCAAAACACTACACAAGCTCCCCTTTCAAAAAAAAACGTTAAATATATATATTCTTCCAAAAGTCAATGGGGAAACTTTGAATTCGATTTGTCCACATGAAACCAAAATGGGTATGTTGAATTGAGCCCCATTGTCTAGGCAGGCTCGTTGTTTTGATTTTTTTCTTTCTCTCTTTCTCTTTCTCTCTTCTATCTGTTCCAATGCTTCCCCGTCTCCCCCTCCTTTCCTATGCAGCAAGGACAAGTTTGGAAGGTTTGCAAAGTTTATCACCTTCCACTGATAAACCCGCCCCCTTCTTTCCATAACCTCCACGCACCCCATCGTATGTTCCTTGTCCCTCCGCCCATGTCGGCTAGCTCCGCTGGCCTGTTGTCCTTTGCTGTAGTGCTCTCCTCCTTCTTTTGTTTCTTGGTAGGGTTGGGCTCCGTTCACCGCTCCGATCCGATACTGTTGCCAGCGCTTGTAATTTGACTCCGGTGTAGTACTTTTCTTATTGCAGAACTGCAATGAAATGGCATAAAAGACTCCAGATTCCTAGGCATTATTGTGATCTCAAAATTACCATGAATTCTTGAATGCAATCTTTGCTGAAAAGCTCTTGTGTTCAGTTTGGCTATCAACTAAAGAATACACCTGATGAATACATGTGTAGTGGTATTAGAACCTTGATCTAAAATCATCATCTCTCCCTCCATGGCTACCAGACCAGCATTGTAAGCATTTGGTACACTAACACCAAGGTAATTTGACGGGTAACCTTGAAAAAGTATCAATTCCTGTAGCTGTGTGGTAAGAGAAACCGGTTCCCACAAACCTATTTGCAATTGGTAATGATACAACATTCACCCACAGTTATGTTGTCATTATTGCGGAGTTCACTCCTAAGTAGTACTCTGCTTATTTCCGAGTTAAGCACCTACACTTGATGATATCATGCTCGCTGATGTAATGCCTGGTATTAAGTGAAGGAGACGAACACAGCGGTATCTGGTCTTCTGTGGTATTCAGGATGGACGCTCTAACCACACCCAGCACCTTGTCCTTCCCTCCTCCTCTACCCATCCTCACTCACGGCCTCCTACCTTTCCTTCGCCCCATTTCTCCACCCTTGATCCCTACGCTTAGCTTAGTTTTCAGTTGTCATGGTTAGCGATGCACACTCTTATAAAAAAATAATAATAATAATAACAGGTGCCCTAGATGGCACAGCCAGGTTAATCACCTGAGAGTGGCGACTTCTGTTTTTAATGTACATCAAACCTGGGCAAGACCTTTACTTCAGGTTGTTCTTTTTGTTGTACTTTATACAACTCTGGCAATGCAGGATTTACCATAGTGCACCACGATGACTTGGGATAGGACTTTCGGGATACTTGAGTATACATTGTGGCTCGGGACACGTTATCGTCGCCATCTTCATGGCTAGCGAAACGCAAAGTTCTGTGAAATAGTGCTGCAACAGACTGAAACGAACTGTATAAATATAGAGAAGTAAAGGGGGGACAACATACATCTCGCATTCATTCATCATGTACTTCAAACTAAATTGTTCCACATCAGGCAGTTAAGAACCAAAATTTGTCTATTACAAGTTGACAACTTGCCTTACAATTGTAAATCGCTCTATTTTGTGTAGTTTTTAAGAAGAAAAATAGCCGACCCTAGTGAAAAATCCAGCTCAAGCTGGATTTTTCACTAGGGGACTGATTAGTTGACTTATCGTGTTAATAATTGGCAACGAATCAACTGTTGAACAGTTAAAATAATCATCAGTTGCAACACCACTATCAGAAACATTTTCTTTTCTTTTCTTTTTTCTTTTTGAGTTTTGGTCACAATTATTGTACTGATTGTTATGACTTGATGAATTTATTTTAAGCCTATATCTAGTACTCTGTGGCGATTTCAGATATAGGAAGCACACTGGTTGAATGGGTTTCAAATAACCGGTTTATTGAATATATGAAGATGGACAGATCTCAAATGTCAAGATATGTCGCTATGCCCCAGAAAGGCTGGTATCTTATAGTAAACTTGATAGTCCATTTCTTACCACACAATGTTATGTCCAACACGTAAAACGCATCAATCATGTCCACATGGCCTAGAAACATGACTTATTTTAGTAGCTAGATACATATTGGCTACGTGACCATAACTGGACAAAAACATTGTCGATATATAGCTTGGCTCTATTGAAAAGCTCTATTTTCGACTGAAAATAGGGCTGCACGATTATGGGAAAAAAATCATAATTGCGATTTATTTGAATCATTATTAAAATCACAATTAATAAACGGCGATAAACAACTGTTTTATTGCACTTCTTGATTTTTATTCTTTTTACAATTTAAATTTTCAATTGAAACAGTGTAATATAAAAAAAGATGCATATTTTTAAATCATGTAACACCACCAGCCAGCATTCCCAAAAAAACGTTTAGGGAAGGTCCTGTGTTTTTTACATGATTATTGCACTTTAAATGTAAAAGCTGTGAAGTCTCGACTTCGTCTACTCGATGTACTGCATTTTGACGCCTGGTTGGTTTCTTCGTTAGTGAATACTTTTTTTTTCATTCTTTTTATTGAGAGATAGCGATGGGGCTGAATTGGAAACTGGGATGAAGAGTTGGGGGAGACATTTCAGAAAAGCCGGAGAGGGGATTGGTACCCGCGGCACTTCTCGACCTATGGTCTGGTGGCATAGTGGTTATTGTGTGCGCCCTGCACACTATAACCACTCTGCCACCCCCCCCCCCCCCTAAATGACTCATTTTTTGAAGAAAAAAAAATCTTTGTATCTAATCACACCGTAATGAACAAAATGATAACCGCAACTGCGAAATCACAATGTTTGGCAATAGGGTGGGGAAACACAATTTTTAATTTGGAGCAAAATCGTTCAGCCCTAATTTTATACGATATTTGAAAAATACCCGTCCCACCCTTATGTGGTTGTTGTATTATTGCTTTAGACACTATCAAGTGTTGAGATTGTCTTTTGGAGTCTGCTCATGGACTCCGTGAAGCCTAATCCTATTGTAGAATTGGACTTTTTCCACCTAGGAGGAGTAGCCTTACCTTCTAATGTAGCTGTGATTGCATGTACTAAAAAATACTTAATACATCATACTTCATTTAGTTACATTGACCTCGGGCACAAATTTGTGTGTGTGCGTGCGTGTGTGTGTGTGTGTGTGTGTGTGCGCGCGCACAGTTTTTATTTAGTGACGCACATGTAGCTCTAGCATAATAGGCTGGAATTGTGACCGTTCCATTCACGTCAATTTGTGCATGTCTATTCTCACGCATCCGCCTCCCGCATTTCATAGCATTGGAATCTCCACCGCTCCATCTCAACATCTCGCCACTCCTCTCTCTCTCTCTCTCTCTTATCAAAACCACCATTGTTCATAATACAACACACTAAAGGCACTTTGTGCATTTGTCGATCGGAAGGAACAGGTACAGTGTGACGGCATTGATTTAGGAATGTGTGGCTTGTTGATCAAAGTGTTCTGTGAAGTGGGTGTTTTTTTTTTTCCTTTAATTTTTGTATTTGGGCTTGGGCATGGGGATGTCACGGCTTGGGGCCGGCAGACATTTTTGTAGCCGTTTAAAAGTCTTAATCTATTAACAGGGAGTAGGCTCCCATCTGCTGGCTATTGGCTTTACGCCAATACAATGGACTCGTGAAGTGGTGAGGTCTACCACTTCACCGTACGTGCGACTCCCAAAATGTCTTCCGCCCGCAAGCCGTGATGTCACCACGCACAAGCCCCATTTTAATTTATTAAAAATCTAGCATCACATAGGTTGATGGCCTTTTTATAGT
Organism: Bregmaceros cantori; assembly: GCA_900302395.1. Taxonomy (NCBI): domain Eukaryota; kingdom Metazoa; phylum Chordata; class Actinopteri; order Gadiformes; family Bregmacerotidae; genus Bregmaceros; species Bregmaceros cantori. The sequence continues at coordinate 8,925 of OMKY01062392.1, read as the reverse complement.
TTAATGTTGTGTGTGGGGAACGTGCCATTTAATATATTGGAAATCAAAATTTTTTTCCCCCCAAAAAAAGATTTGAAATGCATTGATATATTTTCAAGCAACTTATTTTTTCCACCTTCACTCTGCTTACTGAAATATAGCAAAACGCACAATTCACAAATCCACAATGCCAGTTTTATCAATCAACCTTGATCCATTGAATCTGTTAGGAGGGGGCAACAGTGACTACTCAATGGTGACATTCTTTTTGTCAATGTATGGTTTTCCTTCCCTTCTCTCCCACCTTTCCACAGGCGTGCGGTGACCCCAAGGCTAAACCGTCTTATCTGGTCGATAAGAATCTGGAGTCTGCTGTTAAATTCATAGTCAGGAAGTTCCCTGCTGTGGAGACGAGAAACAACAATGTAAGTCCGTGGCATGTGCTTGTCTTTTCCTTGTATGGTCATGCAAGTGATTAAATATGATTTCAACGGCTAGCCCTTACGTACTTTCCAGTCTTGTGTCCTTGTGCAACATGATCTACACAATGTGGGGAATCTTTAAAAAAAAATACACAACTTTCTTATATCAATGTTGATGTAAAAATGCATCCTACGCACACATGGGGATGATCCAGGGCTTGGAAAAATATATTTTTTTAAAACGTTCCGAGCGGTTTCGGGAGGTCTATATTTAACGTTTTCGTTCTCAGATTCGTTCCGCCACCAAAATATTGGTGCAGAACCGGTTTGGAACACAAACATTTCATTCGTTCTTAAAGTCCCTTATATTGTGCAATGTTATGTTTAGATATAGTTTTTAAACCAAATATATTTGGTGCCCTTTCAAACTTCATAGCAACTGTATTAACGTCATTTCGCTTCCTCGTCTGTCTACAAGATGGAGCACCAGATGCATGGGGCTTGATGACCGTCAGTGAAAGTGAATGAAAATAGTCTCCCAGACATCGGATATGCTAACCTATATAAAGAACAGAAAAAAAACTGTTTTGTGGATTTCGTAATGTTCCGTTTCTGTTTGGGAACATTTGAAGAAATGCTTTTTTGTTTCCGTTTCTGCTCCTCGTAAAATTCCATAAAATTCAGCTTGTTTTCATTCCTTGAACCCGTTTCGAGCCCTGGGATGATCACACAAAATGGAACAACGCACGAGGACCCAATGAGTCTTCGGCACCTAAGGCTTAAACTAGAGATATGCAGTCGGTGCCAACTGCTAAAAGAATATCCCACATGTATTCTACTGACCACTCAGCTGCTATGACATCACAAGTCAGTGAACCAACAAAGAAATCAGACAAGAATCTGATCTACTACTGACTTTGACAGGGGGCGGCGGCGGCCCACAAAAAAACACTACATCCCCGCAACAAACTCTCTCTCTGTTAGTAATGTGTTAATAACACATTGTAAGTGATTTGGTTTTACAATTCCAATCAAGTCAGAACATATGAATCATATCCAAAGGGCTTACTTTACTTTTCAGCAATAGTTCAAGTGGGGAAAGAAGCACATGCTGTCTAATATGCATAGATTATTTCAGACTATTCTGTACTTTGCTTGACTCATTCGGTGCTAAAGACGTTTTTGTGAATAATACAAAATGGTAAAAAAAAATAGATTGGGTGCAGTACCTCGATCTGACCGCCAGAGGCCGTCATATGCAGCCGCTGTGAGCGTATCCGCGTGGCGTATACACCGCCAGCACCGCACCCGCATTTACTGACGATTTTGTGAGAAATTAGCACTTTTCAGTGATGCCCACCCATGTTCTGGAGGCTACAACTGAAGAATCTAAACAAGCATTTTTTTTTCAGAAAGGAAAGTCTGAAGTGTCCTTTGCTATGTGTTTTCCCGACAAGGACATAGAACTTAATTTTCTATGTTTTTTTTTTTTTTTTAAAACACTCACTGTTAACAAAAAAAACACTGGCAATAGGGCAGGCAAGATTTGAAAACTGGAATAATTAAACTTTGTTTTCAAATTGACAAATGTTTAGCAACATCACTATTGTCTCAATACTAAGAATGGTGTCTACACAATGCTATCAATGATAAAAGAACAGCCTTGTTATGAAGACTTTGATAATTGCATACTAGCTCCCCCGCTTCAATTATGTGAACAAAGTGTGAATAATTCTGTGTTATCGCCACCATTTTTAATTTTGTAACATTTCAATCATTGCACTGGCTGTGGCTTTTCAGCTCATCTGGTGTGTGTGTGTGTTTGTGTTTGGTGATTTGTGTGTATGGTTGCGAGTGTGTGATTGTTTGTGTGTGTGTGTATATGTCTGATGGTTTGTTTTATGATGGTTTGTGTGTGTGCGTGTGCGCGTGTGTGTGTGTGCGTGCGTGCATGTATGGCTGCATCACGCTTACTGCTTTGTTGCTAAAATTGTCTCTGTTGTTTTATGCTTTGTTTCTGTGTCTGTGTTTGTTTTGCATGCTAAACTTGGCATTATTCCGGACATGTGCTTTTTGGTAAGTTTTTGTTTGTTTGTGTTCTATTTAAACTTTTGAGTTTATAGCAAATGTGATTTTTATCATTTGCTTTGCCGCTGCCAATTTGTGTTTCCCGCTTCCATATTTGTGTTCATGGCTTCAACGGAACACACACATGCCATTTTCTTTTTTAAAATTCACCCCGCTGGCCAGATGGCATTCACTGACTGCTTCCTAGTCGTCTAGTTCGAAATATTTTAATTTATTTTGACCCTCATTGTCGGTTAACTTATTGCACAGTTAACCTAACTAGGTTTTTCAAATAGTGAACTGACAAATAACGTATTTTTGCTAACTACGTTAATTAGTTACAGCATAACATGACAGTGTGGCGGCACAGACCTCAACCCTAATGTAAAGACTGGCTGTGTCCGAAATCGCTCCCTATTCCCCATGTAGTGCACTATATGGGTCACACACCATTTTGTAGGGGTGTCCGAATGGTCCACGTACCCTATATAGTGTACTAAAAGTATCCCACAATGCACCACGAAAAGTAGTGAGCATCGATGTACCCTGGACCAAGCAATATAACCCATGCTTTGAGAGACGCCTTAAAAATGACCTAAACTACAAACGTGGCAGGAGTCAATAGCGACCGACCACGGCAAAAAGTTATAAATGTAAGTACTTTAGACTTTCTTTGATGATTGTTGAATTTCCTAATGTTATAATACTTTTGACAGCACTGACCCTAGTGTCCAAAAATTCATTCGTTGCTGTTGACTGCATTATAAGTGAGTGCACCATTATAGGGAATAGGGAATAGCTGTCTATAGTTCAGCACCACACATGCACATCCCAAGCTTCTGCGCTAGTATCTAATCAGCTAATCTCTCCCTCTTTTGCCTGCAGTCAGACACACACACACACACACAGGAACAGAAATGTTGTATGTTTAGTCAAAACCATGCTGCTATTTTCTTTTCCTTCAGGAAACCATAATGAAAGCCAAAGGAGTGCAAAATATGAATTTTATTTTCATGCAAAATCTACAGCCCTAGTTGCAAATAAGCAATCCGTGCAGGAACAATGTCACATATTTCTTCCACAGTTCAGTCGTTCTGCATATTCAGAACACCCATTCCATTGGGGCACAGTGTGAGCCCACAAGTGCTGCAAAACATGTGTTGGTTTGTGTACAGATAGCGGCATAGCTGCTATCGAAATTATAATATTACAACAATTTTATTTTTAATAAATTAACTGATATGAACAACATAATATGAAAAATGTACAATTCTCCCCATTGTCTAATTTGTTTTGAGCACATCCATATGATATTTTCACATGTACCCTATCCCTTACTCAATATATAGCACACTCACTTATAGTCCACTCAACAGAAAACCAAGATTTCAGACCCAACCAAGATTTCAGACCCTACAGTCGGCGCCTTTAATTTTTATAAAATACAACAATCATCACAGAATGTCAAAAGTACTTACAGTTATAACTGTGGTCGGCCACTCTTGACTCACACCACGCTCTTTGCCGCCCTCCATGTTTGTAGTTTAGTTTAGAATGTAATGTAATGTGTCTAGCAAAGCTCAATGGGTTATATAGTCTGGGGTGCACCGATGCTCACTACTTTTTGCGGTGCATTGTGGGATACTTTGAGTGCACTATATAGTATTCGGACACCCCTACAAAATGACGTGCACCCCGTATAGTCATATAGTGCACTATGTAGGGAATAAGGAGCCAGTTCAAACACAGCCACTGACCTGTTGGTTGATATGTGCTAGCTGTGATGTTGTTGTCCCCAGTGTTTAATGGTAAACAGTTTAGTAGATTATTGGTAATGATCACAAACATATAAAATGCCCAGTGCGACAGTTTGTAATGCTTCAGGATATGTTATTAAATGTTTTTTTTTTTTTTTACATCTTTGCCTGTATAGGGCTGTTGCAAGGTGACATCACAGCTTCGCAGCGGCAGACATTATGGTGGTATCATCGCGGTCAGAGGAACAGGCAGAGAGAGATATTTTTATAACATTGCCCGACTTCTTCCTAGTCTTCTATTATCGATTTATCCATGATAATATGCCATCAGTCACCAACAGATGGCAGCCTAACTACGTCCATTGTATTTGCCCCTATACAATGGACGTGAAGTGATAAGTTATACCACTAAACTGTACCGATCTATATAGTTCACCATATGATGATTCCACCAAAATGTCTGCCGCTGCCAAGCCGTGACGTCACCTGCAACAACCTTATTGTGGCAATTCAAAGCATGGTCCTGAAGTACTTGTTTTATGGCTCCCACAGCAACAGCTGGCTCAGCTGCAGAAAGAGAAGTCAGAGATACTAAAGAACCTTGCTTTGTACTATTTCACCTTCGTAGACGTCATGGAATTCAAGGTAAATGCACCTGACCCTTTTGTTTCTGTACATGTTGTTACTAGAAGCCCCCCCTTCCCTTCGTGCAAATACTGATAAAATGATTATAAAGGCCAAAAATATAATAATGTCTCCCCTTGGAATCCATTTGATTTGAATCTGTTAATCACCCTATATGGGTTGTCCGTATTCAGATGTACGTTAGAAATCCTCTAGAGGCCGGTGCTGAGTCGCGACAGACAGCGAACACAAAATGCTTGTGACTCTCTACTGCCCCCACAGATTCTTGTGATATTACTGCGTCTTGCCCCGGAGCAATTAAGACTTAAGATATCTGCTCAAAAAGTCTAGTTGCATTATTGTGGTGTGCTTATGTTTTGTTTACAGGATCACGTGTGTGAGCTTCTGAACACCATCGATGCCTGCCAGGTCTTTTTTGACATCGTAAGTTCAATGTACCTTTCCACATTTCATTTGAAATATGCAGTTAATGAATATTTTAAACCGGACATTCTGAATATGCAGGAGGAACATAATCAGATATGTGGCTCTTTGCGCTAACATAGTCAAATATGTGGCTCTGTTTGGCCACCCCTGATCTACAGAATTGTCACCTTGATGGCACACGCGTCTGCAGACTTGACTTGCGTGGAGGTGACGTTGGCACATTGCGCACGTGGCTCATTTAAGAACCAAAAAAAAAGTTTATAATTATGTCATGTTTTGAGGGAAAAATCAACTGTAAAAGTTGATTTTTGAGTCGATTTTATTAAAATTCAAAATTAGAATTATGAATTTTTTTTTTAGGGAAGAATCTCTACCGCAAATCATCATTCTAGAGTAGTAATTGTTTTGAATCATAACTACACTGTCACTAACCAACTACAAGTCGACCAGCAAAAGCTCTGCTTTAAAATGCCCCTATTTGTACAATGAAGCCCTTTTCCTCCTGTTTGTCCAGACGGTGAACTTTGACCTGACCAAGAACTACCTGGACCTGGTCGTGACCTACACCAACCTGATGATGCTGCTGTCTCGCATTGAAGAGCGGAAGGCCATCATTGGCTTGTACAACTACGCACACGAGATGACCCACGGAGCGAGGTAGGGAGTCCTAATGTTTCTTCAACTATGTTTTTAGCATAGGGTTTTTTATTTACTATTATTAGCACAAGTGTTATTAATTACCTGTGCCTGTGAATATCTGAACTGTGTAAAATTGAAAACCCTACCCCAATGGATGCCAATGTCTCTGGCTATTTTTGGTGACTTTAAAAAGATTTGAGATATTTATGTTAAATGTATTCGAACTAGAGCTGCAACCGATTAATTGATGATAATCAATTATTGACACAATCGCCAACTAATTTGATAATCGATTAATCACCAGCGATTAATCGTTTCATGGTTTGGCCTATTCTTTGCTCAAACATGTTGACTATATGTTGTTCCGAATGCAATTTTTCCAGTGTCAAGACATAAGCTAACGTGAAAGCCCAATATGTTATAATTTAGCCTGTAAGAGTAGTCTCTTTCATGCTATTGAGTAGGATGGAAGTCTTGGAAGTTCTCGTAGTAGAATCCACAATGTGTTTCCCTAGTGACCGAGAGTACCCCAGACTGGGCCAGATGATCGTGGACTACGAGAACCCTCTGAAGAAGATGATGGAGGAGTTTGTGCCTCATGGAAAGGTGCCTTTTTTGTCTTTCACAGAAGTTCTCTGTTTATCAAACTGTTTATAAAACTGCATGGCTGCTGGCAGGAATGATTTCCTGTGACGCTGTCACTGAAAGTATTTTTTAGGATACCAGAACCAGAGGTGGAAATAGTACTGAAAAATTGCAATTGAGTAAAAGTATATTTACTTGCTTAAATTGTAATAGTAAAATTACCCATCTCAAAGTGTACTCAAGTAAAAGTACAAAATTACTTCATTTAAAATGTAATGAGTAAAATGGGTAAAGGTTACTTTCAACTATTTAATGCAAAAAAGCATGAGTCATGAATGAAATTCAGCATACTTTTTTATTTATTTATTTATTTATTTTATCAATATTCAAATTACAGCGTTTAACTAGAGATGCCCTCCAAGAATGCAGACATCCATTAAGGAAGCTTTTTTTTTTTTACATTAAGCTATGTTGGACCACGTTTTTTTGTTTTAGATTTGTACACTAGCAATAGTGAAGAATCCTTTTTAAAAAAAACTGATGAAAATTCATGATGAAAAATGTTCACCATCCACCAATGTTTTGTAATCAGTAACGTGAGGGGACTCAACAATGTAATGAGTTAAAAGTACTAAGGTAAAAATGTACTTGAGTAAAAGTAAAGATTACACGTTTTCCAAAACTATTCAATTACTCATAAAAAGTAATTAATTACAGTAGTGTGAGTAAATGTAATTTGTTACTTTCCACCACTGATCAGAACAGAGTGGAGAGGGGCAGTGTCTTGAAATGGTAGCAGATAAGGAGCGATTTCGGACACAGCCCCTCTCCACGGCCAGGGTGTGTGCCAAGACTGGAAGGCATGATTCATAATGTTCATGATCACATCTATCTTAATGCTCTGTCGTCTCTTGCTCAACTCTTGTACACATCGTCTGCAGTCCCTGTCGGACGCCCTGATCAGTCTTCAGATGGTCTACCCACGCCGTAACCTGTCAGCCGACCAGTGGAGGAACGCACAGCTGCTATCCCTCATCTCTGCTCCTTCCACCATGCTCAACCCTGCCCAGTCCGACACGGTGGGTGTGGCCTCGCTTCCTTCATGACTGTCAAAAAACTGAAACAAACCATTTCTCCCGCCACGCTGCATTAATTGGGTGGAACTGTGGGGCGGGGCGCTGTGTCTTTAGTCAGTAAGATCCAGCCCCATACAGGCTTGGTCTCACAGTGCACACCGATGTCGTGAGATCGGCTCCGGCATACGTATGTTGCTCGCTGCCCCCCTTCACACTAAGCCTGTCAATAAAGATGAAAAATGGTATTGAGCCGGGAAAATAACTTTACAAATGTTTTGGGTGGAATTGTGTAAAATCCATTCTGTTACTTTTTGGTGAGTTAATAAAAATCACTTCATGATTTCAATGATTACAGCTTGATCTACAAGTTGCAACCGATTGAAATAATCGCCAACTAATTTTGTAATTGATTAATCGGCAGTGATTAAGCATTTCCCTGTTTGGCCAACTTCCGTTTAAACGTGTTTAATATTTGTTGTTCCCAATGCCAGTGTCCATTCCCAGTGTCATGGCCCGAATACAATAGAGGCAACATGTAAGCTTGGTTGAAAACCCAATATGTTAGAATTTAGCTTGGAAGAGAAGCCTCTTCCATGCTAATACTAAAAAATGGAAATGCTAGCAATGAGTGGAGATAGTGAAGCAGCAATGTTAATATTGCAAACTTCATAATTCATGCATAATTATCAATCCAATTTAAATGGAAAAATGAACAGATTTATTGATTAATTGTCAGTCAAAATAATCATTCGTTGCAGCCCTAATAACAACTATGGTGGAATATTTTTACCTCTAGTTATTTCTGATCATAATTTATTTCTAAAACTGTTAGACTTGAGTTGGGACATTATTAGTTTTACAATACGATTCATTTTGATAATTCAATTTGAGAATCCCTGAATGCAAAACCGCATTGAAATGCAATTTGTTGGGTTGGATTGTCTTCTTTTTTCATTTGTCTAATGACTTTTTTGTTGTTGTCTGTCTTGATTCAGATGCCGTGTGAATACCTGTCACTGGACACCATGGAGAAGTGGATCGTTTGTAAGTTCCTGTGAAATTTAGGGAAAAACTTCCATCAAAAAGGCAACACCATTTAATAGCCAATAAATGCAATAAAAAAAACGCCAACACAAATGTTATGCTGTAATATGTTCCACATCTATTAGTCTCCCCTTGAACATTGTTGGAATGAAAGAAAACAAAATCTGCTTCTCTGTAATTTACTATTCTTCTACTAACGTCACAATGGCCGGGTTCGTGATAGTGTGGGAAATGGTTGATACGGTGGTGCAGTGGGGGCGCATCATCAGCATATTGTGATTTGGG
>OMKY01062383.1:0-20089 GCA_900302395.1 Bregmaceros cantori | reverse complement strand
TTATATATTTATATATATGTATGTATATTTATATATATATATATATATATATATATATATATATTTATATTTATATATTGTGTGTGTGTGTGTATTTATGTATGTATTTGTGTGTGTGTATATATATATATATATATATATATATATTCAGATTCCTTATGAAACATCCTACAGACTAGTGGTTGGCTTTGCGGGGCCCCGTCGCGTGTTTGCAGGTGTGGGTGGTCTCCTGTTTAATCCGATTACCGTATACATTGACACTTTTGCCATATAAGCAGACCGCCAACTGGCGTAGACCACCTCTTTAAGTCCGCTTCAAAATGTATTCCGATCCACTTGACGTGTATCCGTGGAGGTGTATACATGAGCACTTTTGAATCGGATCCACCCAAGCGGATTATATTTAGGCTTTTTGGTACCATGAAAACGGGCTAGTGTGTTTCCACCAAATTGACGCTCATTCAAGCGGCTCATCAGTTGATCTATCATCTAACGTCCATTGTATTTGCCCCTGTATAATGGATGTGAAGTGGTAAGGTATACCACTTAACCCTACGTATACAGTATGTATAATTCACTGTACATAATACCACCAAAATATCTGCCGCCGCCAAGCCCTGATGTCGTGTGCAAACCTCGGGTGTCCCGGACATAAACCGTGCATTTTCAAGTTTGTCATATTTACGTGAAACCAAATTCAAGCGACCTCGCTCTGCTTCGACACGGTGCACCAAATCGTAAGTCATTCAACACACTTTCTTAATCCCCCACAACGTTCCCCATATTTAGTTATCTTATTCTCATTAAACTCTTCCCATACGCACATTTTTCTCCCCTCGCTATGATTTTCCATCTTTCACAGCAGCGTAATGTTTTTTTCCTCTTCACTGTGGGCACGGGCACAAGACAAGTTTAATAAAAAATACTTTTTGCATACAATTTCTGTATGTGTGCTGGTGTAAAACATCCGTGAGAGAATGCAGATGTTCAATTCAAACTGAAATCACCCTCAGTTAAATACATTAAAAGCAGAACTACAGTTTTTTTTAAGTGTTTTTTTTCCGGCGTCAGCGCCGTTTTTCCATCTTTATTGGATAGGATTAGTTGGAAACTGGGTTGAAGAGATCGGGGTAGACATTGCAGACAAGTCGACGAGCGTAGTCGAACTCGCGACACTGCGTCCGCTCCGGTAGACGCAGTGCCACTAACATGAATGGGGTCACGTTAGGTGCGGTGTCCATAACCACTCGGCCAACGCGGACCCCAGATCTTCAGTTTTTGCAGACAACTGGGTATGTCTTGACTGACTTACTGGCTAAATTGTATTTTGATTTGATCCAAATTCTTTGCATCCATTTAACTCTTAGGATCCTTTTGCGACCTGTGAAATTTGTAACTTTTTTTTTTTTAATTATGGAAATTAAGTTTTCCATCATATTGTCATTTTTGAAAATGGTGCATCTCTTCTTGCTTGGGTCCAGGGGTCAGGGGTCATCCAGCTGATCCTTCAGCGTGAACAGCAGCAGGGTCAGTTCCCACGCAGCGCTCCAGCGTGTCGGATGTCCGGTCCACGGTGCGGAGTTAGGAGCTGAAAAACAGAATGGCAGTGGTGGGCAAGTTCACTTTCAACGTGAACTTCTTCAAATTTTACTTCAGTCCTTGTAAAACAAATGTGTTCATTCGTCGTTCATAAGTCACCATTTTGAACTATGAACAGGTGATTGCCCAAAATTAACGTTTTAGTTCTTTGTTAGTTCTTTTTGTAACGTTGCTGTCAACTATAATTTGTCAACATTATTGACGGTGTACAAGCAGAGTTAGATTAGGGGCCGGGTTAGATTCTCAGAGGTGGATAGAAACGGTGCAGTTTGGAATGTGTTTTTTGCTTTATTGGTGTGTTTTCGTTCGGGAGTCTTTTGAAATCTGATATGGACAAATTCTAAATGAAAATACAGCTCCGTTCAATAACCTAAAAAAGAGTGCATTCACAATTATACGTTCATCAAGGGTAATTGAACGTCTTGTTCATGTTCACCTAAAATACGAACGATTTCATGATCTATTGTCCTCTGAACACGTTCGGGTACACTGCAGAATGGCTGTGGTGGTAGCTGAGGAAACGGCACAACAATATTTAAAGGAAAAAATGGTCAATTCATAGCTGTCTTGCCTAAGTGCACTCACTCTGGCTGTGTCCAAAATCGCTCCCTCTCTCCCATATAGTGCATTATATGGGGCGTGCGCCATTTTGTAGGGGTGTCCGAATTCTGCATGTACCCTATATAGTGCACTCAAAGTATACCACAATTTCGTCTGCGAAAAGTAGTGAGCGTTGATGTACCTTAGACCAAGCAAGCAATATAACCCATAATGCAATGCAAGACCATTAAAAATGACCTAAACCAAAAAAATTGGCATGGCAGGAGTAAATAGCGACCGACCACGGCAAATGGTTACAAATGTAAGTACTTTTGACTTTTCGTGATGATTGTTGAATTTTATAATTATCTATGTTATACTCATTTTGACGGCTCCGAATATAGTGTCCTAAATCTCGGCCGTTGCGCTTGAGTGGACTATAAGTGAGTCCACTATATAGGGCGGATAGGGAGCGATTTCTGACAAAGCCTCTGTTCCTAGCGTTTTTTATTAGCATTTAGTGGGGGTGATGATATAAGCAATGAATCACTTTGGCAGGAACGCAAAGCGTAGACAAGCGGCACCTTCTCGTACATACGTACATACATACGTACTTATGTGTGCAATGTTTCCGCATTGTATGCCATGTAAATAGACCCAAGATGCAATATTATAAAGTGTTTGTCTTAAGTTGACATAGTTTGACGCAGTTCTTTGGAGGGCTCTGAACCGGTTCAAGGAACGAAAAACGAAAACCAAAAATGGAAATTTACTGAATTTTACGAGGAGCGAAAACAGAAACGAAAAAAGATTTCTTCAACTGTTCCGGAACAGAAACGGAACATTATGAAATCCATAAAACCGGTTAAAAATGTTTTTTTTCTGTTCTCTATATATTTTAACATATCCTATGTCTGGGAGACTAGTCATCAAGCCCCATGCATCTAGGGCTCCATCTTGTGGACAGACGAGGAAGCAAACGTAATGGCGTTTTAAACCCGGTTTTCATGTTAATACAGTTGCACTGAAGTTTGAAAGTCCACCAAATATATATTTTGTATAAACTATATAAAAAAACATAATATTTCACAAAATTAGGAACTTTATGAACAAACAAAATTTTTGCGTTCAGGACCGATATTTTGGTGGCGGAACGGTTCCGAGAATGAAAACGTTTAAGATAGGCCTGGCTGAAAAATAATTTGGTTTTCAAGCCCTGGTTCTACGCTAATACTGTACTATTTCAGAAATGTACCATTTCTTGCACCAGAAAGCCAAAGTGACGTCACAATGGCCTCGATTTCTGGGAGGATCTCAGAATTCCCACTTAAGACAAATATTGTAAAGCAACCACAAAACGACCAGAATACAGTTTTAAATGGTCCCTTTTAAAACATGAGGGTGTATTCAAACCGCATTTTTAATTTGTCAAGGGTTGGTTCCTGGATGCAGCGCGGGTTGATTTGTCGCAGTAGTATTCAAACGAGTGTGTAACACCCGAGATAAATCAGAGCAGCCTTTCTGCGGAATATTTCTGTGTGTATGCGTGTGTGTGTGTGTGTGTGGCGCGTTCGCTCCGGACCGCAGTTAAAATATCGAAAAGAAGAGAAAGAGAAAGTACCATAATAGAATATTGATTATGATAATAATAATTGAATAATGACAGAGAGAGGGAGGTGGCGTCAAATGCCGTTGACGTGCTCACGGCATGGTACACACACACGTGTGGAGTTAATATGTTCAAATACCCGAAGAATAGCGTTAGCACATCCGCTGGGGTTGCCAGAACCAAAAAGTCACAATGCATCCTGCCGTTCCTCTGTGCAAAAAGGATATAGCACGCCCGTTTTCAGACCGCGCTGCTCCGAGTCCGGGCGCCTTCTCTGCGGGTTCAAACCCGGGTTGAGACTACCTAGTTGAGCACGGCTCATCTCGGATGATTTAGCGCGGACTCTGACCTGCTTGGCGCATTCATATTTACCGGGACAACTGGGGAACGAGTTCCATCTCGGTTACAACGAGTCATACCCGGGATAAACACGTCAACACACACGTCCATATGCTGGACGTGTGTGTTGGACCCTTTCTCGTTTTATCTCCTCATCCAGTTCTATTTTGACAGATTAGTGCTGCTAATGAGCCGTCCTACTGTTTGGTTAAATTCATATTTTCTGAGAACCAACACACTCGCTACCAAGTTTGTATTTGTTGTTGTGGGAAGTGAAGTGAAAAAGATGTACCAATCAACTTCTCTCTTCCTTTTCTCAGGCTGGGGTTCTCTGTATGGACACACACAAGCAAAACATGTTAACTCCTTAACAAGTGTACTACGGAAAAAAGCATAGGAATTAATACTTTATTCCAGACTCATGAGTCCCAGTAAAAACAACAACATAGATATAAAAAACGTATACAGATGCAAAATCAACACACATCAACCTGCATCCAACGTTTCCACAGCCACATTCTCTGCCTCGAGATGAGGCAGCCCTGTGCTGTATCGTATGGTAAATATTTGAAACTGTCCATAGAGTCTCTGCAGAGCCCTTTTTATGGTTGTCGGCAGAGACAAGCAAGTCCCTCTTTGAAGTCTCAAGTCTCAAGTCAACTCCAAATCAAGTCATCATTAACATGCTGTAATTTTAGCTCCAGAATCTGATTTTAATAAAGTAGCAAAAAATCAAAAGATGCTATTATAAAAGCCAAACTATTGCTTGCTTTTGATTTTATTAAATCAGATTCTGGGGCTAAAATTACTTGACTTGGAGTTGACTTGGGACTTGACTTGCCCAAGAAGGACTTGAGACTTGAAAGAGGGACTTGGTCACATATCTGGTTGTCGGTCACCATGTGGTTCAAATTCCCCCATGCCCGATGGAGAAAGACGAATTACACACGTCACAAAATGCTGTCTCTGCATCCCCCTCAACAGATTTCAACCACAAATAGGTCTTCTACCATTCTTTACGATAACCGCATCTCCTTCTTTTCATTGGAGGTGAAGGCACCTCAACCTGCACGTGTCATTTTTAGCGAACTGCGAACACCGGCGTCACCACCACATGTAGGTTCCTGCTAAACACAGCACACGCGAGGGAGGTGTGTCAGTGACACAAACGCACAAGGCGCCTTTTTTTAGACTGCACATAAAATTCCTCAGCACCGCATGGAAGGTGGGGACGTTACAATTCACAAATATGGTGCTGGCTGTTGTCCATCTAGGGAGCTTGAGTAGGATCCATAGACTGTATATAAGTAGACGCAGCGTGCGTGACATCATCCCATTGTTTTCATCCTAGCCGGGTTGAAGCCTCCGACAGCGCGGTGCCATTGCTGAAAGTACCCGTATATCCGGAGACAAGGAGAGGTAGAGAGAGCTCTACGGTAAGTAAGAGAGAGACACCCCACACGCGACTCCTTCCGGTGGTACTGTCCACTAGGGGCGCCAACGACAGACTCGGAATGACTGGGATCCTATGGGAGCTGAAATAAAAAATATTAACACCAAATCTGACGCGTTTGTGAAATTATGAACCCTCTCACACAATGAACCGTTAATTATCCCGACAATAAACATTAAAACATCAATTAGAAACAATCTTAAAATAGGTTAAAACAGGCTGCTAAGATTGGAATATTTGTATTGGAAACTACCATAGGGCGCGATTTCCGGAGACGAGGCTCCCCCCATACCAACTCGGAAGTAGGCACGGACATCAAAACGAACACGGTGTCTATTTTTATATACAGTCTATGGTAGGATCCTAAAGGCATCAATATATGCAACCTGTAACTCAGCTTTGCTGAACTATACTGCAACCAAAGATGAGATGTGTACAACCTATACTTACTGTGGAAAGACAGTTTTACAATGTAGAAAGTTATAATCAAAGTTAATAAATAGAAAAAATATAATTTTCTTCACATTATAAGCTGGGTTCAGCTCTTATTTGTAGTTAATATTTGGAGGTCCTTCGAACCAGGGCTTTGAATCAGTTCAGCGAACGAAACCCAGGAACATTTTGTACTTTCTGGGGAACAGAAAAGAAACTGGAAAGTGTTCTTTCTGTTCTGCAACTGGAACACTTATTTAAAAATAATGGTAACAGGTTAATACCGTTTTTTGTTTTTTTGTTTTCGTTCCTCTGACAGTTCCAGCTGACAGAGACAAAATTAATCGTTACAGGAAGTGCTCGATGTTTCAGCTGACAGGAACAAAATTAACTGTTACAGGAACAATATTTTTTTTATTCAAACCAGTTCGGGAACATCAATGTATTGGTGGACCTCATAACCGGAAATGGCATAATTCTGATAAGGAAAAAAAATATTGTTTAAGGGACTCCAGTAATCTGACTCACCAAACACGATGAGTCGTGTGTGAGTGTCGCTGGCTCCCAGCGGGTTCTGAGCGGTGCATCTGAACATGGAACCGTTGAGGTCCGCAGGGATCCGCTCAAGGATCAGCTCCCGGCCGCGGTGCTCGAGACGGCCGTCCAGGAGACGGCCGCCAACGCGTGTCCACGTGAACAGCGGCTCCGGAAACACCTCCTTCTGATGGGGCGACAAACCTCCATTTTTGTACTCATACAATAATATAATATGTTTGTGGTTTGGAGGTCGTAAAGTCCGCCGGCGGCGGAGGAAGAACCGTAGGCCGGATCACTCCAATGTGCTCAATGTGATATGTTTATTCAACACAGGACCGGTCACAAAAAGGCAGGTCGCCTACACGCAGTGGCTACGCCGACTGTCTCTGTTGGCGGCGCTGGTATACGCTGTATGTCCGACATTGCGGTGCAATTGCCCACACTGGGCTAACCGGTCGGCAGGGTGCGAAGTCCATCAGCTACCCATAGTTCAGTTCCGCGTTTTGACACGCGTAATAACGATTGTGCTCATCCTAGCTCTGAACCATGGCCTGCGTGGAGCGGAGTGGAGGCTCGCGGCTCGCGCGTAAAAGCGGTCGTGGCCGCATTCAACACACTGCTACTATTGGACTGCCTACTTCACCACTATTGGGTCCCGACACGCGTCATGTGCCGGTTGCTTAACCACGCGCGAGGGGCCCTCTGTCCCTGCACCTTACGGCAGCACTCGTAGCATCCGGCAGGTGGAAAAAGGGGCTTTATGAATAAATACCTACACCCGGCGGTGGGGAAAAAAAATACTCACTGCTGTAGAAAGAAAAAAACACTGACTCGTCCCCGCAGGGAAACGCGGGCTGACTGCGCCGTGTCCGCGATCGGTACAAAAACTCGCCATGTCCCCTACACCCCATTCCGTGGGCGCAGCACGCGGGTGAGGCCTCATGTACGGTGTCCAATTCAACTTGGGTACACGCGTAATGCATGTCACCGCTCAGCAGTCACAGCAGGAAATGTCCGGTGCATGTGTGCGTGTGGCCCTCTCGGGAACCGAGGCGAATTTCCAATGACGAAAAAAAAAAAAAGTCTCACAGACTCACATCGCCTTGCTAGGGGGTGTCGTTCACCCCGCTGTGTCCTAACAGCGGAGGCTCGCGGCTCGAGGTCCCCTTAAAATAGATGGTTATGGCGCGCGCTGTGGTCCGCTCCCCGGCGTCCCGGGCGCGTGTGTAACGGCGCCGACCCAGTCGGTGTCAGCCCTTCTCTGGAACGGAGGCGAAACCTTCCCGCTGCTCCTGGCAACGGGGACGCTGCTCCAGATTCCATGAGGCGATGGTGTAGCTCCGTAGTACAGATGATGCGGCGCTCCGGCTGGCACCAACCCGCCGATGTCTGCGTGGCTCAGGCGCATGGCTCTAGTCAGTGCGTGGATGTCGCCGCTCCCGTTGGAGCCCCATCCAGCCGGGGGTGCTGGTCCGACTCCCCCCCGGCTGACGTGTTCTTTCTACCGGCGAAAACCAGAAGACGTAGTCGAGGGTCACCAGTTTGGAGGTCGTAAAGTCCGCCGGCGGCGGAGGAAGAACCGCAGGCCGGATCACTCCAATGTGCTCAATGTGATATGTTTATTCAACACAGGACCGGTCACAAAGAGGTAGGTCGCCTATCGGCTCACTGCTTAAGTAGACAAGACAAGAACAAGGAACCTCCCAGGGAGGTGGTGTCACAATGACAGCTGCTGGCCAGCCCCATGTGTCATTGCATCAGCTTAAAGCAGACTTGATGAAATCCTGTATATTGCTCGATAATTCTATTAATTGTGGGTCACCACAGTGGAAACATTTTTGTGAGTTCATTCAGCCCCCTTTTATGGATTACACAAACGGAAATATGTTCATGCCTGATCTCGGACAAGTCGATACATACATGTGCACAGCAGTGCTTTGTTAGCATAGAATGTATTGCCATTGTCAATGATGCAGGTTTACAGACTAGGATTTCTTTCAAAACGAATTCCACTCTAAATCAAAGCCAAAATCTACAACATACACATCCTGCCTGTGGTGCAATAAAGCCTTGGAATGCGTGGAGCCAAATGGCAACTGCCACATTCTACCTGTACTAAAGTTAACACAAAATCAAATGCAGAGATTTTTACTTGATTCTATCTAGGGCTGCAACTACCGATTTATTTTGATCATCCATTTTTCTTTTTTTAAAATGTTTTTTTCCAGCCCATTTAGGCTGTTTTTTTCCAAGCTTTATGTATTAGGGTTAGTGGAGATGGGGGGTACACATGCGGGAATTAAGTCGGTGGTGGGATTCGAACCACCGACTCACCGCGCCATTAAGGCAAATGTGTGCTTTCCAGTGCACGACTGAGATACTGGGCAGCACCATCATCCATTTTTACGGTTGATTAATCGGTCCATTTTCCAATTAATATCGTAACGATTATTAGCGTGAATTATTATGAAATGTGAATTATTATTAAAAGTTTCAATTAATATTGCAAATTTTTTGCCGTTTCACTATCTTCACTTATTGCTAACATTTCCATTTTTTTAGTAATGGCACAGAACACCCTACTATTCCGTGCTAAATTCTAACACAATGGGTTTTCACCTAAGCTTACGGGTTGTCTTTATTGTAGGGCCATGAATCTGGCATTGGGAACACCAAATCTGAAACAATATTATAAAATATTAAACCCGTGGGGTCCGCATTGGCCGAGTGGTTATGGACACCTAACGCGACCCCATTCATGTTAGTGGCGCTGTGTCTTCCACAGCGTCCGCAGTGTCGCGAGTTCGACTACGCTCGTCGACTTGTCTGAAATGTTCTCTTCAACCCAGTTCCCGACTAATCCTATCCAATAAAGATGGAAAAACGGCACTGACGCTGGGAAAAATAACTTAAAAAATATATATATATTAAACTCATTTGAGCGGAAGATGGGCTGAACAAGGAAATGATTAATCACTACCAATTAATCAATTAGTTGACGATTATTTCAGTAATCGATTATCATCCATTAATCGTTGCAGCTCTACTTCTATCATCACCTCCTTCATCAGACTAGGCTCAAAAGATCAGTGTTTTACTGAGATCAGACTCACCATGGTGCCGAGTTTAAATCCTTGGACCACGATCCTCACCGTATCTCCCACCTGAGCAGGACTGGGTCTGGTGATCAGCCTCGGGCCCCGCGGTGCCGCTGAGGAGACACAAGCACAGTGGACATTACGGCTGGAAACGCCAAAAGACACTGTAACCACCGCAGACTCATTCATGTTGCACCATCTTTAGGGATCTCGTGACATGTTTCAATCAGTTTCATTGGTATTGCTAATGCAAAGTAATCAAACTTGTTACATGCTTCAATCAGTAATCCAGTAAAGTAACTGATTGCTTTTTAACGTCAATAACAAGTAATGGGAAAAGTAACGATACCCAACTGTGACCATGACATAAAACAGAAGATAAGATACTTTATTTTGTCACACATACATTCATGTACAGTGAAATTCTTCCTCTGCATTTAACCCATCCCTAAGGAGCGCTGGGCAGCCATTTGTGGCTCTCAGCGGCCAACTCCAGGTTGTGAGCCAGTGCCTTGGCCAGGGGCACTGACTGGAGCAGGTTAACTAGAGCATGTTTTTGGTGGTGGGGGAAACCGGAGTGCCTGGAGGAAACCCACACAGCCACAGGGAGAACATGTAAACTCCACACAGAAAGGACCTGTCTGGGTTGGGATTTGAACCCAGGACCTTCTAGCTGTGAGGCAGCAATGCTAACCAGTGCGCCACCATGCCGCAATACAATACAATACAAGAGCCAGCAGCATAGAAAGTGCTTACAGTTGTTGAAGAAGCTGTGCATATCTGAGGCTATATATGTACATCAGATCATATTCGAGACGCCCGCTTTAATCTCGGCGATGGGAACAATCTGAACTCACTGAGCGTCACTTCTGCCTGCATGGGCATGGACAGCGCGGGGTGTTTCACCTCGCAGCTGAACAGCGCCTCGTTGTCCAGCTGCGGGTTCAGGCTCCAGGTGAGCAGCACCTCCACGGCGCCTCCCGCCGAGCGACGCCGCATCTGGTACAGCGGCTCTCCGCTCTGCACCCAGCGAGGGAACTCCCGGCTCACCACCGTCTCTGGGATGCTCTCCGTGGTTGCGGGGACGGCGGGCGCGGACAGCGACGACTCCGTCGGCCCGTTGCTCCGTGCAGGGAGAGGATCGGCCTGTGTGACAGAGTCATTTCACTGTCTGCGGCTCTGCGCTTGTAGCAGACTGTGCACCAGCAACAACTATTGTGAAAACTGAGCTATGGGAATTTGGGGCATATCCATCCACCCGGTCAGAAGTTATGGACCAAACAAAAATGTAACCATCTTAGTTCAGTAGGAATTTCCACTGGTGTTAATGTAGAACCTGTTTCTCGCCACGCTCCAAAAGAGGGGAGAGCGACCTCTGCAGTTTAGTGTCATCCAGATCCGGGACCCTCTGGCGGGGGCCGCGGTGGACTCCGGGCTCCCTCCTAATTCGGACCCTGATCCCCCCTCGGCCTGCCGCCTCGGCAGGGGGGGAGAGTGGGGGAGTGGAGGGCACCTCCTGGATAAGTTCTCCATCGCGCTTGAAATACACCTGGAAAGTAACAACAGACAAAACAAAAATTCTTACGGGAAAAACGGCTGGCCCCGCGGCATCGAGAGGCAACCCCACACACAGTCTCGTCGCTCGTCGCTAAGACCACAGTGCAGGCAGCAACGTGGGATCGCTTCCCCTCACGGTCATTTACTGCATGTCCGCTAGTCCCCTCTCTCTCGTCACCTCTTCATATTAACACTGTCAATGGAATAAGGAAATGGCACCAAGAAAATAACTTTAATACGGAAATGTTCTTTCCTTGATATTGAGAACAAAGAAGAAACAGGAAATTGAGAAAAAGTCCTAATTGAAAAAAATAACTAAAAATGTTTAACCATTTAACTTGTTTACATTTAGTTTAACCAAAAACAATTTAAGGTTGTCATTGTGAAAACTCTCAATGAGAGGGAAAATGGCTCGTGCGCCCTCAAAAAAAGAAAGAAAGACGTTGAACACTAGAACCTTTCAAATCCAACTGCTTTCAATTCATTTTCCTGGCACTGGCTGTGAGGACTTAACCTCCGCTCGGCGGTATAAATCACTTGTTCACCCAAGGCAGCCTGGAGTTATTTATATAATCTGTGTGATTTCAGGTGACCCCAGAGGGGGGATAAAGAGGGCAGCGGGACAGTGGCTCGCCTCATAAGATTAGTGTTTGTCTATTTATGCGGCGCTTTTAGCCAGCGTATGCCGCTTCAATTTTGCTATTTGAAATAACTTATTTATCCATTAATTTATTTGTTGTGTCATTTCTTTGTGTGAAACTCCACCCACATCTCGCGATCGCTCATACTATACTCCACCCACATCTCGCAGTCGCCCATATCAAAGTCACCCACGTCTATCGGTCACCCATAACAAACTCCGCCCACATCACGTGGTCGCCCATACCAAACACCACCCACATCTCGCGGTCGTCCATACCAAACTCTACCCATGTTTGATGGTCGCCCAAACCAAACTTCACCCACGCCTCGCGGTCGCCCATACCAAACTCCGCCCACGTCTCGCGGTCGCCCATACCAAACTCCGCCCACGTCTTGAGTCAAATAAGGCCCTAACGGGACGCTGATTGGTCCACCTGATTTGCCCAATCAGACCCAATGTACCATCTAGCGTTGTGCGATGCGTAGACGATTCGTTGGTACTGACACGCCAGGCTAGGGATTTATTCAACAAGGTGAGCACACACTTGTGTTAAAATCCATCCAATAACTTTTCTCCTCATAACATCAAAATGAATGTCTTCAACCTCTGCTGTCGGCCACCGTTAAACAAATCACATGCTTCACTTAATCAGCGCTTTCCCCGTTTGAACGCTGCAGACCTCCGCTCGCGCTCAATTATTTTTACTGTCCACACAGACTGCGTTGGGTTTCATTGCCGTGGCGACGGTGCCGTACGATGGTTTTATTGTGCTGTAATCTCGCTCTATTTTAGAGTTATTGCCTGGCATCATATTTCTTTGGATATTATCACTCGCTTGCTATTTCTCACTGAGAACATTTATATCCCTTCGTTCTGCCGATTAATTTCAGCTGCAATCATTAAAGGCATTCCTTTAATGTTTTCTAAATGCAAGGCATTTCAAAGCATGCTAAAATGCGTTATTTGTTAAAATGGGTCATTAAAGGGTTTGTTGTCTAGGAACCATTTTTTTCTTTTTATTTTAAAGTAAGAACTTTATTTCGTCATACATACATGTACAGTGAAATTCTTCCGCCACATTTAACCCATCTCTGATAAGCGGCGCGCGAACATGTAAACTCCACACAGGAAGGACCTGGGCCGGGATTCGAACCCAGGACCTTTTGCTGTGAGGCAGCGATGCTAACTATTGCATCACTGCCAACCCAAACAATTTTTAAAATCGTCCACAGATGACCACAAGCTTATAATGTAAAGAAGACTCACCGTGTACTGCTTTGGACAATTTTGGAAGATGTCTATTTAGTGGGAGCCAAAGCCAACAGGAGCACTTGGATGGAGCATATGCCAACATGCTCAAAAGCTCACCCTGAAGAGCCTGACGTTCGCCGGACATGGCCATCGTGCCACTGAGGAAATGATTCAGCCTTCATTGTTGTAGAAACCGGGTGGCCTTGTTCGTTACAGAGCACTCGCCTACACAGTAAATGTTGCAGTGTTAAATCAACACTTAAAGAGTTACATTTAACACTGTGTCTGAGTGTTTGGTCCTTATCAGATTTGTTGTTAAATTAACTCTTTCCATAGTGTTTAACTCCTCTTAAAATTAACATGAAATTGAGTAAAAGGGAGTCGGCAGTGCGGCTGCGACCCAAAGCCCTGGGGTCTGAGCCGAACCTCGGCCTGCGCCAAGGGTCGAGTGCCGCATGAGTCATGATGCAATGAAAATGGCGTTCTTTAAAGTTTGAGAGAGGACGAGATGGGTGGGGCTTTGGGCGGGGATTTGTAAAGTCGAATTGACACGATGTCTTGTAACTCTGCAAAACACCAAAACTAGTAAATATTCAACTCTCTCTGTTGTTCCAATAACGCTGAAAGAGTCAATGAACGTTGACACTGCATATTTAACACTGCAGAATTTACTGTGTACCCAGATATCCCGCCAGGGAGGCGGGAACGGTGAGATAGGACCTCCCTGTGGCCATGGCGGACCGAGAAGTGTGGATGCCTGTTGTCGAGTGTGCTCCGACCCACTAGGGGTCGACAAAAAGGAACAGAGCGAACTTGCGGTGTGCTCTTCCACACTATACACCAGGGCTTTGAACCGGTTCAAGGAACGAAAAGGAAAACTTTTTGTATTCCAAGGAACAGAAACAGAAGCGGAAACATTATAATTTTTTATGTTCTGGAACAGGAACACTTATTTAAAAATTATGGTAACCGGTTAATACTGGTTTTATTTCGTTCCTCAACCGGTTTATTTTGTTTGTTCTAACCGGTCCGGGAGCGTCAATTTATTGGTGGAACTCATAACCGGAAATGTTATAATTCAGTTTCTGTTCGGAACAATGCTGTAAACACACTCACAATATTTTTTTTAAAAACGTGTGTAGTGTACTCTGTGTGTAACTCACCTGGGGCGCTGGGCTCCCCCCAGACACGATGCAGACCAGCGTGAAGTTCTGAGCCTCATAGCGACTGAAGGGGGCGGGGCTGTCAGCCGCCACCACCGAGATGGAGCGCGGAGGGACTGGAGGACAAGACATTCGTTTTTGCACGTTATTGTAGACCAGTCGTTCTCAAACTTTTCATACCGAGTACCACCCGAGAAACTATTCAGTGGTCTAAGTACCACCATGCAGCAGTTCTATTCCCAGAGATTTGGAGAGAGGGAGCAGGAGAGAGAGGGAGCGGGAGAGAGAGGGAGCGGCAGAGAAAGAGTGGAGGCGAAAGTGGGAGAGAGGGAGATGGAGGGAGAGAGAAACTGGGAGAGAGACAGAGAATGAGAGAGAGTGTGGAGTGGAGAGAGAGAGAGGGAGAGAGACAGAGTAAGAGAGAGAGTGGGAGAGAGAGATAGAATGGGAGAGACAGATAGTAGGAGTGAGAGAGTGAGAGACAGAGAGAGAGAGAAAGATAGAGAATGGGCGAGAGCTAGAATGGGAACGAGATACAGGGACAGAGAGAGATAGATAGTGGGAGATAAAGAGAGAGTGGGAGAGAGAGAGAGAGAGAAGGGGGGAGAGAGAGAGAGAGAGTGTGTGAGAGAGAGACACCACTGCAGTATAACCATGGTCACATCACTACACCAGTCTGCCTGTGTATCTGCGTCCATGTGTGACTGTGTTTGTGTGTCTTTTCGGATTAAAATGTATAAAATAATTCCACAGCAGTGTTGTGTTTGTAGGTTCATAATGCACCACACACACCCCCTATACAGCAGCAACAGTACCACAACGTGTGTGCGTGCATTTGTGTGTGTCTACCTCGGGGCCTTGGTTCTGTTAAAACTCAGCCAAGATGCTTTGCATAATTAGAGTGCATCGCAGCTCGGATACTTTTTGTGCGGATATTTTTTTTTGGGTTGCACAGATTTTGAAAGGCATTGTTGCTCCTCTGCCAAGCGACTTTTACAGCCCGTACCTTCCTGGGCTGAAAACTGCAGCAGTTTTCATGCAGCTCTTAAAATTAGAATGCCGGGAAATGTCAAAAGTGAAAGCTAAGTTAATGGCGCTGTGGTTGGAGCGATGGCTCTGTTCAGTGAACTTAGTCATTTTTAATAGCTTCCATTCAACTTACCATGAAATGACTCAAACGCCTCCCTATTCCTGCATCTTATCATATAGGAAGACGTCGCGGAAAATGCATACACAACTAGAAGTATGCAGTCGTTGCCAACTGTTAAATGGGTACCCCTTTATATTTCCACATCAGTGCTCTAACGGTGTGATACAGAAGAATTCGCAATATTATTGCAATTGCATCCGAGGTTAAAATTAGTCATTTTAAAAGACATTTAGACATTAGTCATTTCCCCCCCAACTCTCCATTACGCCATATAAATGTTTTTTTCCAGCCCAATCTGGCTGTTTTTTTTCCAAGCTTTATTTATTAGGGTTAGCGGAAACAGGTGAAGATGGGGGGTAGACATGCGGGAAATACGTCGGTGGCGAGATTCAAACCACTGACACACATGTGTGCTTTCCAGCACTCTGCCTAACCAACTGAGCTACTGGGCAGCACAACCATTACCCCATATAAAAGCAACATTACATATTGACAACAATTTCAATGAAAACGACATGATATTTAAATGTAGTGTGTGAGTGCCATTATCCATATACTTTCCATGGGCCAGGTGTCTAATAAACCTAAGCAAAAGTACAACAGCAATATGTGGCATCACCTGAAAAAGACTCACCCTGTTCTAAATGACGATGCCATGGAAAAGACTAGAACACTAGGGTAACTTCTTCCCAAGCCTGTCAACAAGCTGTTGACAGTTGACTGACAGCACTTTTTGTTTCAGGTTTTTCCTTTCTTTTACAGCTTTAAAATTCACTATATTGGTCACATATCGGGTATCGGTCCTTCAGACAAAAATTGGTTATCGGTATGGGGCCAAAAACGTATCGGCCGGTCACTAGTTCAAAATAAAATGGTATGTGAAAGAGATAGATACGGTATAGCCAGTATTCCCAGTAGCATGGATAATCAAAGCTAGCATTCTGTCTGAGGCAAGTGAAGAGACCAACGACACATCACTCAGGTTGTGGGTGTGTCCGAATCGCTCTGATTTTAATTTCAGAAAGCACATCAGTTATTCGAAAATGGATGCAACACTTTCATCCAATCGCACCACAGGAACATTCATCTATCCAATGAGGTTACGGTATTCTTGGGCAATCAAGAAGTAACAGAGTCTTTCAACCAATCATAATGTTGGGCGATCAACAATTTACCAGGAAGAGAGTGAGGTGTCCTTCGAAGTGGGGGTGGGGGGTTCTCATGTCGCTGTGTGTGCTGTGATCTTAAGCCACAGCAACAAGACTATGTATGGGGCAGCGTCTTTAACCGCTACGCCATGGGACCCGAACGTTTACATATTAAAAAAAAAAAAAAAAAGTTTTTTCAAACCGATTGTTTGCAAAGCCTCACATGGCACCACAGTTGGTGCGCAGCAGTTGACTGCAGTTCCAACTGTTTGATAGACATGACCTCCTTGGGCGCCTGTGGTGTCGAGACAGAATGCCGATGGCAAGGTTCCGGCCGACGTCTGTGTGTATTATGTGTGTGTATAGTGTGTGTATGTGTGTGTACCTACCTATAACCGTGAGTAGAATACTGCTGGACCCCTTCACCAGCTGACCCCGGGACACCTTGTCATACGCGGCAACGTGACATTCATACACGCCGTCGTCCCCAATCTGCACCTCCGGAAGACTACGGACACAGATACACGGTCAGAGAACTGTGTCCATCCAATCTGATATAATAATAATAATAATAATAATAACAATAATAACATAATAATAAAGCATTTTATTGAACTCATCCAGTGCCCATCCGGTTCTGTTCAAATTCGCCACATCCCAGTGCCGGGGTTTTTTTTTCATAGACAATCTTCTGTGTTCTTGTCAACAAAACACATACCAAAGGAAACTTCAGACTTTCCTTTATCATCAGAAAAATAGTTGTGTTTCTACCTGTTTCCATTCTCCAGTTATAGCCTCCAGAACATGGGGGTATCAGTGAAAAGTGAAAATCTTCTGCAAATGCTGCTGCAGTGCTGGTGGTGGCTGCTAGGTGGTAGTATACACCACTACTATACACAAATGTTTTTTTTTTCAATAAAACCCAAAGACACGACAATGCATCTTTGGTACTCGGCACTATTCACAAAAACATGGTAACGCATCTGAAGAGGTTATATCTGTCCTGCCAAAATCATAATCTCGTTGTCAATTAACCTTCATTAATTGTAAAACTTGATTAATCGCCCAGCCGACCACCTAAGTCTCATTATTGAGTCAATCTCATTTCGCTGAGCTAACTCCATCTTGGTCCCTAACTTCTTGCCTTGCCATGCTTTCATTCCTTCAATAAATGTTTCAATTTCCACCCGTGGGTTGATCATTCTTGCCCGTGAAATGTCCTGCCAAAATTATAATCTCGTTGTCGATTAATCTTCATTAATTGTAAAACTTGATTAATCACCCAGCCGTATACTTTTGTAGGAAATCTGGTTAGGAGTGTGTTTCACAACACCACCAGCTTACCGGACAGTGGACTCATAAAGAGAGTCTTGCTGCTCGCTTGCCTCATCGGAGCATAAGGATCGACTGCCCCACACTCGATCCTCATTCTCCCCTTACCCACTCACTAGAGTTCCCTCTCGCTAGCCTAATTAATTCTTTACTCGTTTCTGCTTACAGCCTGCCGTCTTACCTGCTGAAGGACCATCGCCTATACCCTCACAACCAATGGCGTCTTCGCGTTACGCCCCAGGCTTCCATCTACTGCCGTCTGGTCTTCCTAACTCTACTAACCTACCTGACTGTTGACGACCACCTAAGTCTCATTATTGAGTCAATCTCATCTAGCTGAGCTAACTCCATCTTGGTCCCTAACTTCTGGCCTTGCCATGCTTTCATTCCTTCAATAAATGTTTCAATTTCCACCCGTTGATCATTCTTGCCCGTGAAATGTCCTGCCAAAATCATAATCTCGTTGTCGATTAATCTTCATTAATTGTAAATCTTGATTAATCGCCCAGCCGTATACTTTTGTAAGAAATCTGGCTAGGAGTGTGTTTCACGTCACCACCAGCTTACCGGACAGTGGACTCATAAAGAGAGTCTTGCTGCTGGGAGCTGCTGTTTCTGCTGTTCAAGGCATCATATGTGAAGATCTCCTGCTTGCCATCGACCTGGCCCTGGGAACAAGGTCTGTATTCAAACGGTGGTTATATCAAAGTAATGTTATATAGCCTGGCAAGCCAGAACCAACGGATCGTCCATGCATCGCACATGATTAGAATGATCGTTGCGGTTGGTAAGACCAGGGTCGAAAAACGTGTCAAAAAAAGTCAGTCAAATCGTGTTATCCAGTCACAACGCAGTAGGTGGGACAAGCGGCGTGGAGGTGTGACAACCAAACTCCGCTCACATCTCGTGTCGCCCATACCAAACTCCGCCCATGTATTGTGTCGCCCATACCAAACTCCGCCCATGTCTTGCGTCGCCCATATCAAACTCCGCCCATGTCTTGTGTCGCCCATACCAAACTCTGCCCATGTATTGTGTCGCTCATACCAAACTACGCCCATGTCTTGTGTCGCCCATACCTAACTCCGCCCATGTCTTGGGTCGCCCATACCACTCATGTTCATGGTCACACACTTGACTTGATTCTAACATATGGTATTGATACGGAGGCCATAGTAGTGTCCCTCCCAAGTCAGATCACTCCCTAATTACCTTCGACATTGTCCTCCCAAACCAAGACAAGCCTGTCAACACACGTTTCTCTAGGTGCTTATCTGAACCCGTTGTCGCCAGATTTAAGGAAGAATGTGCTATGATGGCCCTAACACTCGGTGCAGAAGCACACCATGAGGAAATCAATTGCGCCTCCCGTCTTGACAATTTAGCCGCTAGCATTGCACGCTCCATGAGCTCAACATTAGACTCTGTTGCGCCCTTTAAAATAAAAACAAAACAAAGAAAACGTGCTCCCTGGTTTAGTCCAGAAACCCGCAAGCTGAAACAAACAACGCGTCGGCTAGAACGCCTGTGGAGGTCACAACACTCACAGGAAGCCTACTGTAGCTGGCGAGCTAGCCTTCTACAATATAGAAAAGCAATACGTGCAACCAGGGCCGCCTATTACGCAACACTCATCAAGGAGAACAAGAATAATCATAGGTTCCTCTTTGACACCGTTGCCAAACTAACTAGGAACCACCAATCCACTGAGCCAACTATCCCCTCATCCCTTTCAAGTAATGACTTCATGGAATACTTCAATAACAAAATCGAAAGGATTCGAAGTAAGATAGCATCCCCCTCTGTCACCATAGAGATCCCTGGTCCCTCAATCAGACAAAACGAAATAGCTCCGCTTACAGATTTCTCTCCCTTAGACCCAGAACAGCTGACCAAATTGGCTTTCTCCATGCGTTCCTCAACCTGCATGCTGGATCCTATCCCAACAAGGCTTTTCAAGGATATTCACCCCTGATTCACGCCTTTATCACATCTAGGCTTGACTACTGCAATTCCCTTCTGTCAGGATGTTCAGCCAGTCGCCTAAAATCCTTACAACATATCCAAAACTCTGCCGCTCGGATCCTGACCCGCACCAAAAAATGGGATCATATCACACCAGTTCTAGCTTCTTTACACTGGCTCCCCATACGAGAGAGAATAGAATTCAAAGTACTCCTTCTGACGTACAAGGTGGTCAACAATCTGGCCCCATCCTACCTAAAGGAACTCCTGGTG
>OMKY01062354.1:0-10150 GCA_900302395.1 Bregmaceros cantori | reverse complement strand
ATGGTGCTAGAGCATCTTCAAGCTTCAAGTCACAAACAGCCACTGACATTTATTTCATGCAGGTTGACCTCCAGAAACCACCCTCTGAGGTGATCAAAGAGTGTTTAATAATGTTATTTATTCACCCTGGCTGTGTGTGCCATTAGAATGCCATAACGGCCATTAAACCACATTCATTATCCTGCAGTCTATTAATTATCCCAAACGATAGCTGGGTGCAGCCTGGTTTAATTACTGTCCTGTGCGATAGCGGCAGCACATTACCAACAAACGCAATTGGAGGAACCAATGTCATTTTTGCTATGGCTATTGTAGGCATTGTGTGTGTGTTTGTGTGTGTGCGCATGTGTGTACATGTGTGTGCATACAAATATACAGACTCATGATTAGAATTCTTTATTAATCCCAAAGGGGTAAATAGCAAACTAGTATATACCTAGCGGGCAACACTGTGAAAAAGGGAAGCTTGGAATTTCCAATTTCCAGAACAAGTATACAAAGTAAGTATGGATGTAAGCAATGGACGAAATGGATGGAAGGCTGACATTGGTGGTTTGAATACGAGCTTCAAAAGCCTTCATGCCAACAGAGTGCCCTTGGGCAAGACAGAGAACCCCAACTTGCTCCCAAGGGGTCAAGTTTCATGGCAGTCGCCACCTTTGGTGTGTGGACGTGTCCATAATTTCCCCTTTCATTAAAGATTATTGGACTATCGGGAGTCTGTTTCCGGTGGCCATGCTGCTCCAGTGTGCTACGTCGGCCACCTAACTTTCATCTTCTTTCTAACTTTGATCTTACTTTCATCTTCTTTCATATCTTTCTTGTTTTCCCCCTTTTTTCTTTACACTCTTTGATTCCCCATATTTTTTGCAACACTTTGAACTATCCATCATGCCGAAGGCAAGTTAAGATTATTAAACTGTCCAAAATATAGTAAATAATGATATATTCAATGCAACATAGCTAGTAGTTCACAGGCCACTGGCATGGACAGTTACTGAAGGTTGGTTGCACTGAAAGTACTCCTGTAGGACATCAGGAAGGGATCATGTCCATAGACCGAAAGTGCCTTAGACTGAAACTATATCTACATGCAGCACGGTGGTGCAGTGGTTAGCATTGCTGCCTCACGGCAAGAAGGGCCTGGGTTCAAATCCTAACCCGGTGAGGCCCTTTCTGTGTGGAGTTAAAATGCTCCATCTAATGCCCCTGACCAAGGCACTGGCTCAGAATCTGGAGTTGGTCCCCGGGTGCTGCACACACGGCAGCCCACTGCTTCTCAGGGGTTGGTTAAATGTGGAGGAAGAATTTCAGTGTACATGTATGTATGTGTGACGAAATACCTTCAGACCGAAAGACGAACGTCGGTCTTACTATAGTAGTATTGTCGAGTAATAGTACAACCACCACAAACACCCAAGGAAAGTTACATTTTTCCGCATGACGTTGTCTCGGGGGTGGGGCAGTTACCAAAACAAGCCATTTAGAGGCTGTACTACAACTATGGTTCAGGCAATACACAGAAACTCAACACATAGATGTGAATGGCGAGTTCTCTGCCCATGCGCGCTTAGATCACACTATTGAGAAACAGCCAGCGTGTGGATTGGTTGCCATAAGGCCTTCAGTGTGGTACATTGTACAGCTTTATTCGCTGTGGGAACTAGCACACATAAATAAAGACTTTGACATTTTCTTTTTGTTGAAAATAATCTTGCTGGCACCACTTAATAATACAACAATGAATAAAATATCTAACAATCCCCAGCGGTGACATGATCAGGCGATATCTTAGTCCACTACCATTGGATTAATATTTGACAGTCTCTCATGTTTGCTACCATAAGCATGTGTACCGTCGTATTTATTCAGCAGTGGTGTGCGTGGGATCACAGTGCCAGGATGCCTGATAAAGCACATTAATTATCGAGCGGCCTATTAATTATCCCAGCGACGGCTGGTTACCGCCTGTTTTAACGTCTTTACCCTTCGATATGGCCAGCCTATTACCCCCGGCGCCATGATCAACGGCATTGTAAATGCGAGTTATAATGTCCTCGGCCTCGCCTCTGACCCCAATAACAGCCGGCAGATTGGGAATTACTTCGAGGAAATTCTGAGCCGACCGTCTATGCCTCCACACTTCCTTACTCTGTCTCTCTCCTCCTCTCTCTCTCTCCTTCTCTCCAGGCTTCCCTCAAGTTAATGGGAAATGACATTATATTCCGATTTTTGGGAGACCTTTGGATCATTGAGGTGTGAATAAATGATTACCGGTAACATGTTTTTCCCCATTAATTATTTTTGTTGTTGTTTCATATCCAGGATTTTTGATTATATGTAGGGGAAAAAAGCATATTTCGTTAAAGCTGCTTGGTAGCAACTTCTTTAAAGAGGGAGTCTTGGTACAGAGACAAGCCGTGAACCACAATTAAATGGACAAGGCAGCTACAGTATCTCTGAATATCGTTAAACCGGTTGTCTTGGTTGAATTGTTAGCAGGACAATCCAGGCACTGGGAGAGGCCGCCAGATTCCCAATCGAATCACTTCTATTCTGAGACACCTTGCTTTTGGAGAAGACGGTTAAAAATTTGAACCAGAAACTTGCATTGTGTGCACCGCAGTAGCGTAGTCTGTTAAGACAGTGCACTACAAAGGACGCATGTCATAATGGTCTAGAGAGTCGTAAGTTCGCTTCCCCTCACCGACAGCTTTGCGGCATGTCTCCTCCACCTTCTCCACTAATTTCCAGCAAATCCTGAATAAAGCTGAAAATGGTCCGAATGGGCCGCAAAAAATACTGTAGTGAATGCACGGCGCAGTGCATTGTGGGCCTGCACCGTTCACTTGCCATGTGCCGACACGCCCCTATAAATAGAGCCTGAAGGGAGCTTAGCAATGGGCTGAGCTCAGTCTGTTGCCGATCTGGTTCAGATCTATTCCCCCAGCTCCTCCATGAGGGGGCAGCCTCGCATTACGATGCATAAAAAATAAACTTGCATTGTGCCGCTTGAAGTTATTAAACTACATACGAAAACAACTGAAATTCTATTTATGTCATATGATTTAATGAATGAATTGCCTTGTTGACAAGTTAGAGACCAAATGATGCTATTGTGTTGTGCCCTTATTTTATTATTATTTTTTTTTTTTACTTTGACCTGGTCCTCAGTATGACCAGACACCCATTCAATCTACGAGGCCAACAGTTTGGTCGCGCACTCTGAAGAGAAACAAACTTCCCATCCTTAGTCAGCATGAGTTATGGCACCCTCCGCTCACCTTATGCCTGGTTCCCCCACTCTACTTTTTAACTGACGCTTGTGTGTGTGCGTGGGCGTGTGTATGTGTGTGCACATCAGTGTGTGTGTGCGTGTGTGTGCGTGTGTGTGTGTGCACATCAGTGTGTGTGTGTGTGTGTGCGCCGGATGCACATTCTCATTTGCATGGAGTGTGAAGCACCACTCTGACTTGCGTTTTGACAGCCGCAACACAAACAGATCTGTTATGGAGAGCTATTGTATCAACGAGAGAGAAATATTGGTGCGCTCAAAGCCGCGTTTCCCCCGATGGAACACAGCACTTGCTGCGCGCTGCTCCAAATCAATGATTAGGATAATGACAGCGGTAGCATTGTTCTCAGCCCCCGTGTTTCAGGTGCTGAGCCGTCTGGCGGGCGGAGGCAAGAACACGGTGAGCACATGATAGATGAAAGATGTCTATTAAAGCACTACTTGGTGGGAAGCGTTTGCTCACTAAAAGCCCATCCAACAAATAGCGCAGGCAGCCGAGCTGGCAAACTCTGTGAACTAGGAATAACTTGGCGGCCATTGTTTGAAGATACAACCCCGAATGGCTTGCTGGCCGAGTCGATTGACTCTGTGGCCAGAGCCCGGTTGATGACCTCGGTGAGTTGGATGGGAGCGGGGCGCTCACTGCTCACCATATAGAAAGGGTTGTGGTAATGACCAAGGGAATTTATTAAGTAGTTGTCTGGGATTGAGATAGGATTTGTGTTCTAGTAAGGTTTTGGTTCTGTATAGAGTAGGGTGGATTGGCCCAATGTGGGCCATTTTTTGCAACTTCCTAATGTGGGAAAGTCAGTTGGATAATGTGGGACAGTATAATGTAGTGATGAATAGTTGAACTTAATGTTAGACACACTACCATAGTTTGCTTTTACCATAGTTTCACTGACATTCATTCGTTTAGGGAGGAGCCAGAGCCTCTGGAGCTTAGGTGTCCCACATTAGGCAGTGGTTCACATTCACCCTAGTCCAATTTTGGAGCGCATCGCGCAGGTAATGGTTTTGCATGTTTCGCTGCTGCCTTTTGGATTTATTTGTCCCTGATTCGGTGTGATAATGCTCTAGGGTAGGTTTGCGAACTGATTGAATTTAGGAGGCCAACACTTTCAAGATTGCTGAATTCAAGCCTCATATTTCTATAAGTTCTGACCTGGTGGATGGATTTGCTCCATTTTTTTCCACTGGTGGCTAACTCCTTCAGCAGTTGGGGTGTTTGTGTACTGTAAACCTAGTTGATCTATGAGGTTCAAATCGCAACACTCGGACCCAGTTCAGTATGACAAGACAGATAGCAGGGTTTAATTATCAATTACAATTTGTGGATAGGGATATGGACTAATATCCTTGATTTTTAGCTAAGGGCAATACTTTGATGTTTATGTCATATTTTTGGGGAAATCTGTGCGAAAACTGGCTGTATGGAATGACCAAAAACACCCATTTCATGCAAAAATGGAAAACACCCTGAAAACCAGATTCTATTTTTTTCATTATTCTATCTTTATTAGTAATCCCAAAGCAGACTCAGAAGACATTCTATAAAATGCTGTTTCCATGTCTCTTTAATGCAATATAAGCAGTGGTTTGCCAGCAGCAACTCGGCCCAGAGGAGCTCTCTCTGGAGGGTAGTTATTACAAAACAGCACACAAGATGGCTGGATGCCCTCTCCCTCCACTCTAGGTGACCTACACAGTCTCCCTGAACAACACTCCACACACCCTTGCTATACGGTGTGTCATGTGGTTGGCCAAGTAGCATCGGATGTGCTGTTTTTGTACGGCTGTCTTTGTTATCTTATATCTATTTAATTCTCCATAACAACGCTAGTGCGACACAAGTGATTAATTAAGTTAATTCCTCCCAATCTTAATTATACAGCGTAAGGCTCTGCACAGCTGACAGAGGATCTTAGGTATAAACAGGGATTAAGCATTAATCCATTCAGGTTTCAATAGTTTGCGATGGATGACGAATCACAGTCTCAAAGATCACGTAGGAATAAAATAACTTTGCAAGCTAACTTAACTCAAACCAGTAATGTCAAGAATCAAACACAGAGCCCTAACACTTGTTCATGTTCATTTAATAGCGAGTCCAAGTTGGCCTAACAGAAATCTGATTTGAAGGATAAATGGAAGGTAAAAAACAGAGGAAGTGGGGCGCGCGGTGGCAGAACGGTTAGAGAGTACGTCCCGCGGACCATAGGTCGAGCAATGCCGCAGGTTCAAATCCCCTGTCCAGCTTTTCTGCAATGTCTCCCCCCAACTCTTCATCCCAGTCACTATGTAGTGAATGAATGTGCGATTACAAACATGGCCTCTATATAAAATCTGTTTTGTTCTTTCCACATGTGAAAAGGTTGTTCTTATGCATGCCGATGATATTAATAGCTGACGCTGGACTCCCTGTAAGAAGAGGTATTATACCTCAATGAAACCTTCCTGATTAAATACATTTAAAAAATAGAAAAAAGCTGGATAATGAAAGTGAACTGTACAGCGTATGGACGAATCTGCGTTAGCAAGAATGTCCACACGGAATAAAGGAGCCTGTTCCTGCAAGTTTGCATCACATGTCTTCACTTTCATCAGAGTTCCCCACTGTTCTGCCATTAGTTCAAATCAAGAACAACTGCCTCTTTCTCAAATGAAAGATGCCCATCTGCTCTCTAACTCTAGCACTCTGCACGCTCTTATGTCTCCCATAACGATGGGTGCTTCAAGAACTAATCAACACAATGAACTCTTACTGGCTGCCATCCACCAGCTGGGTGTGTGTGTGTGTTATCGGGGCATACCCACTTCCACCATCTGTGCCCACACCCACTGCTGCCTTCGTCTCACAGTGCTGGGGGCATGTGAATAGCTAACATTTGAACGCTGCCTTTCTAGATGCAAAAAAAAAAAAGGAATATAAAAAGACCGACCAATCCCTCGGAGGATTACAGCAGCCAGACAGTGGTCATTTTATTTTTATTTTTTTTCCTTCTTCGCCAACAGCTCATGGGTGACAAGAGGTTGCTTGCGACGGGCAGCGGGGTGTGAAAATGCATGAGAGAAATTAAGAGGAGGTAAAAGAAGAGTTCTGATTTGCATGTATGATCAGTGTCAATTGTTTTTCACATTTTCGACCATTTTGATATCAAATCAAATCAAATATGGCTTTATTGACATGGTACATTGCCAGGAAATACATAACAAACATAACAAACAGCAAACAGTCACTAAAACAATACAATACAACATTCTTACCGTCCATACTGTAATAGTAAATTAGTAATACATCTTCATCAATTCCATTATATGTCCCTCAATTGTTTACTGTCTGACCCATATTGTGCTGCTATTACTATTCTCTGACTCTCAAATCAAATCAAATATGGCTTTATTGGCATGGTACATCGCCAAGGCATACATAACATACATATAACAAACTTATAACAAACAGCAAACAGTCACTAGATGGAAAAACAATACAAAGCCTATATACATAACAATGTGCACACGGTATAGTGCCTGTACTATATATATATATATGTCATCTGTTACAATATGTCATATTGTAATAGTAATATGTCTTCATATCAGTTGTCCACAGTCATATATACACATATTGTAGTGTTATTACTATTCTCTGTCCCTCAAATCAAATATGGCTTTATTGGAATGGTAATGAGCATCATACGTTGTATGTATCATTCTCTGACTAGGGCTATGCAGTCATCCCAGCTGATGTAACAAGCAAGGTGTAATTTTGGAGGCAAATCCAGCCGGTCAGAAGTTATAAAAAATTCATTCGGCCAAAAATCCATTTCGGCCATTTTGAATCTAGCCATGTTGAAAGTGCCGGCCTCCAGATTAGAATCAGTTCATGAACCTACTTACAGTACCTACCTACTAGCATTGACACACCGAATATGGGACAAATAACATCTCTCCATTCCAACAGTTATCGCGTTAAGACGAGGGATCTGCCATGGTAGTGGCGTATGTGAAACCATTACATCCCCAATGCTCCATTGTTATGATTATAGAATATAATCAGAATATATGAATTTAGCAGAGCACTCTCTAATGCCTGAGAACTTACCAGAATATATATTTAGAGATGATTTTTTTTTGTGTGTGTTAGTATTTAACATATACCTCAATCAAACCACAAACGATATAGTGTGATTAACATCTCATGTTAATCAAAAGGGTGTAAATATAAGCATTCTTTCTTAAGTCTGAAGTGTGTAACACTGAATTTATAATCAGACAAAGCAACAAAAAAAGAGCTGCATCCATAAAATAAGCACGACTTTGGCGTACTACTGGCAAGGATTATACATTCATGTGTTGCGGAAATCACTGTTACAAAATATGGCTTGGAAGTATTTTGCACACGTTTCTACATACATGGCAAACAGTCGTGTCTATAAATGTTTTTTTTTTTATTGCACTCATCTTTGATTGACTCCCAGCAAGGCCACCAAGTGTAAATTTGTTTTTACTATGAAGTCGGTGAGAGTGTGATAGAGGCAGGGAGATGTGTGAGTTAAGGCAAACTGGATCAATATTCAATTTTCTCCTGAGGTGATATTTTCGAAGGCTAATCAGCACAGACAGAACAGCAGTCAACAGTGTGAATACCAACCAATGCACATGCACACACACACACACACACACACATATACACACACATACACATGCACACACACACACTTGCACAAACACACATGCACACACACACATATGCACACACACACACGCATACACATGCACACACAAACACATGCACACACACACACATGAATGAATGAATGAATGAATGAAATGTATTTAACGACAGACAGTACACAGCCATTCATCGTTGCAACATGACATGACAACAGGATGGTATACATTGTATCATGGCGCAAGACATGAAGAGATGGATGCACAAACAGGATTAGCATTATTGCTAGATTTCACCTGGCTGACGACTGATTAAAAAGAAATGAGAAAAGGCATAAAACCCTGAAAGCAAAAAATAAAAGCAGGGATGGGGGGGTCGGTCGAGGCATCCGAGCCTGCGGTTGGACGGGATGGAGGGGAATAAAAGAGGAAAATTGGAGGGGGGGGGGTTAGGCTGCGGCGTCTCGTTGAGCAAGGCCTTGGGTGGGGTTGGGGGGTTCGAGCAGCCCGTATATGCCGCGGATGCGACATCAGGGCCTCGCGGTTGTTGAGTGTACGGTGCTGTGTCTCGAGTCCCTGTGCCAGTCCTTTGCCTTCCAGTTTGATTGCCTCGAGGGCAATCCTCATCTCCCTCCCCTGACCGTCGATCTGGTTCCCCAGTTAGGTGATGGTTTGGTGGAGGTCGGAGGCGGTTTTGTCCTGCTTTAGTTCGGTCTCACGGAGGATGGTGAAGTTGTCGCAGATGATCTTAAATCTTTCTGCAGGCGCATTGTCCTTAGAGGCGAGACATTCTTTGAGGCTAGTGGTCAGCCACTGGCTGCACTCGTCCATGGTGTGCTGGAGGCTGTCCACTGCACTGTCCCTGGTGGCGCCGGTTTCGACGCTGGGGGTGCTGGTGTTGCGGAAGGTGATCGCCGGAAAGCGGGAGCGAGGACGAGCCCCTCTTCCCCTTTCCGGGTTCGCGCGAAGTATGCGCCTGATGTAGTGGCGAGCTACTGCGAGCCCAGCGAGGACTAGCAGAAGGGTAAGAATGGAACGAAGATGTATACATCCTCAATGTCCTCGCTGTCACAAATTCGGATCGGTCCGGGCACGTCTCATTGACCGCGCTCCGGGAGACGGGAGCGTTAAAAATCAAATCATAGGCCGAGAGAGCCAGGTTGGAGTAGAAGGGGGTTAGTACATGCACACACACACATGCACACACACACATATGCACACACACACACACATGCACACACATACACATGCCAGAGATGCAGACTCGAGTAAAAAGACTCGACTCGCGAGTCACTCGAGTCACCAAAAACGGGACTCGAGACTCGACTCAGAGTCGCGCCCTAAAGATTCGGACTAGGTCAATGACTCTTGACTCTTGACAAGTCTTTCACGAGTCTTTCCCGGCTTAAAAAAATCCTCCGCTTCCTTTCCATCCACGCGCGCAAAGGCATGCTCAGACAAGTGCCGATCGGCGTTAAACAATAGGAGATGAAGGTTGCGAACTACTCACCTACCGTCATGGCGGTGACCAGCTATTCCACCGTCGTCCACAAACTTCAACTTGCGCTTCATAATCCAGTATATCTATACATGCTTCACAAAATAGCGCGGAGCGAAAAGCTAAGTGTATTAGCAAAGTAGGTTCCACAACGTCCAACTTCATCCTTCACTTCACAACCAAGCATAAAGAAAGGCGAGTCACTATTGCTTGTCGCTCTGTCCAATGGATAATCATTTTCTGCCTATGGCCACCAAACTATCTTGGAATTAAGGAATGAATGGACTTGTACTTTGGGTTGTTTACATCTGGCTCATCCGGTAGGAAAGTGCACCAACCAAAAAGTTCCCCCCGGAACGTAAACCCAACCGGAAAGTTCCCCCTAGCGGGCACCAATTCCATTCACAACATATCGAACATTTAACCTTGTTTTATACTTATTCATAATCATTACATTAATATATAAACCTGTATCACATTAGCTAACTTTGAACTAACCATTCTGTGTGCGATATATGCATGTAGTCAAATCTAGTTCTGCATTCAATTCCAGGCGTTTAGAGCTACATCTTTAAAAATGACTCGAGACTCGACTCGGACTCGTACCCTAAAGACTCTGACTCGACTCGGACTCGGCCCCTAAATACTCGGACTCGACTCGGACGCGACCCCTAAAGACTCGG
>OMKY01062299.1:1768-13976 GCA_900302395.1 Bregmaceros cantori | reverse complement strand
GACTAAATGCCGCGCAGGCCAACATCCATTCATTTTATTTTTCCTAGATATGTTTATTTTTATATATAATCATCTCAAAAAGTTCCGCTGCCAATGAGCCGGATCCCAGCCCCAAGGGACGTCGACACACCGTGGGCTTCTGGCAGGGGTCTAGCCCGCAACACACCCATGGGTCGTACTCAAGGTGTGGTAGCTGGGTGATCATACCAGGGGCCTAAGGTGATTGGGAGGCGCACACACTTCTCGCTCAATAAAGTCATCTAGTACACCCACTCTCTTTACCAATATATTAACTTCAGGCACAATACTAATATTCTTGTATCCACAATATCTTCCATATGTGGTCTGTCCTGTTATCCGTACTGTTTTCTATTCCTACTGTGCTGTCCTCAACACAGCTCTAGCATGCTAGCTATAGGCATTGTTGTCTGGTGAAATACCTTTTTAGAAAACAGAAGCACATGGTATTCAGTCTTCACCAATGTCCCTGGGTTCGAGTCCAAGGGTGCACATGAAAATCCCTCTCCCCGTTCAATGAAATGTTACACCCACTCCGGCCGTGATCATGTTCAAACTTGGTTCTGCATATCCACAAAGCAGCATTGAAAGGATAAGTGTGGCGTTTTTTTCTCCAATCTGCTCCATTTTCCGCAACCAATTCAGTGCACGCCCCAGTGCTAGGGTTTCTTTCAACATGCATGTGTTTTTTCAAGACCCATAACAAAATAACAAAACGCATGCCGAAGGAAAATTCAGACTTTCCTTTATCGTCAGAAAAAACAACACTTCTTTCTGCCTGTTTCCATTCTTTAGTTATAGCCTATCATTAAAACAGCTGATTTGCCAGAAAATCTTGATTAAATGCGGGTGACGTTCTGACGGTGGCCGCAAGGTGGCAGTATATGCTGTAGGGGTATGAATCACACCTATCATGGCGATGCGATTCAGTATCGATTTCCTGACCCAACGATTAGATTTTTTTTGATACTCAAGAATTCACCACGATACGATTCGATACGGTTCTTTGAGTTTTTTATTTAACCTGACAGGGGAGTGGAGT
This sequence comes from Bregmaceros cantori, assembly GCA_900302395.1. Taxonomy (NCBI): domain Eukaryota; kingdom Metazoa; phylum Chordata; class Actinopteri; order Gadiformes; family Bregmacerotidae; genus Bregmaceros; species Bregmaceros cantori. The sequence continues at coordinate 12,916 of OMKY01062299.1, read as the reverse complement.
TATGTCCAGGAGCAAATGGATAAAATAGACCAGAAAAAAAGATTGATACTCTTGCAGACGTATCGATACATTGTATCGTCAGCTGTTGTATCGATATATCGATACAAAATCGATTTTATTTACACCCCTAATATGCTGCCACAGACTGTGTATGGTCGTCCAATAGTTACAGCACCCAATCTATTTTTTGGGCAATAAACCCACTGAGTGGTATATTATTCACGCTGAATGGGTTAAAGAAGAGGACCTTGCTGAAAGCGTTAAAACGGAGATCAGTTTGAACATTTTCCAAACTTTCCTCTTTAGGCTTCTCATTTTATTTTCTGTTAACATTACCTGTTATATGACAGAGACTTGGACATAACTTCTTCTAGTGAGAAGAAAAGAAAGTTGTATTTATTTTGTTACATAGCGTCCTTTTGCTGGGGAATTATATTTCTATCAGCACCTCACTACGATCGCTGTACATACATAGCATTTTGCGGTCATTGTATTTTGTGAAAACTAGTTTTTTTTCCCCTTTCCCAGACAATTGAATTCTGGGGGGAAAGAAATACGGTACCAGCTGTTATCTGGTGTTAAAGGTATACTAGGTAGAATTCAAGGCGGTGATATAACTCCACAAGTCCAATAATTCACTGGTTAGTTGGAAAGAGTACCCAGATTTCTTACTTGAGTAAAATTTGTACCAAAAAAAATTTAAGATTACAAAGTACTGACACAAATATCTACTTAAGTCAATATGAAAGGCTCTGAAATATACTCAAAGTATTTTTGAAAGTAAAAAATTACTGGTTATGAAATGTACTGAAAAGTATTTTAAAAGTAATTAAAAAAGCACCACTTATGTCGGGAAATAATACTTTCTTAGCTCGTCTTGTTGGTGTAAAGACACATATTGTCCAAAATCACATGTCACAAAGGTGACATGTATTCAGTGATGTTTACATTAGGCTGCCTTACTTGATACCTAATGTTAATAGTTCTTGCAGAGTGGTGTGTGAGGACAGCCTAGAGAGATTGCACAAACAAATTAAAGTCTATTAAAAAAAGTGTATAAAACGTAGAAAGTACTTGTGTAATATTTGTGTTGAAAATGTACTCGGTAAAAGTAATCAAAATAAATACTTAAAGTAATAGTTACTTGAGGAATGTACAGTCACGAAATATTATTATCTGATTGGTTAAAGATGACAATTAAGTTTGCCACCCTGTACAAATATATATTTTTAAACGTAATATTTTTGGATGAAATGATTGAAATGAAAGTATGCCAGAAGCTACATAGTATGCCTTTAAGAATAGAACTATGAGAATTAGCTGTTCTAGAATTGTGTCGCACATTTAGACGTTTTGTTGTGCTTTCTCTGTGGTGTGGCAGCGGCAATTATTCGCTGACATGAATCCATATTGGAGTGGGAAGCTTTGCAATAAGGGTCATTACTAAGTCTGTTAAATGTCCACATAAGCCAGATAAATTGATATAGGAAGCAGGGCTTGAAAACGAAATTATTTTTAAAAAGTTCCGTTCTGAACGGTTTGTTTAACGTTTTCGTTCTCGGAACTGTTCCGCCACATGAATATCGTTCCTGAACCGGTTCAGAACGCAAGCATTCCGTTCGTTCTTAAAGTTCCTCATATTGTGAAATGTTACATTTTTAGATATAGTTAATACAAAATATATTTGGTGGACTTTCAAACTTGCAACTGTATTAACGTGTCTGTCCACAAGATGGAGCCCCAGATGCATGGGGCTTGATGACTGACAGTGAAAATTTGATGAATGCACAACCGGAAATGGTCTCCTAGACATAGGATATGCTTAAATATATAGAGAACGAAAAAAACGTTTTTAACCGGTTTTGTGGATTTCGTAATGTTCCGTTTCTGTTCCGGAACAATTGAAGAAACTTTTTACGTTTCTGTTTCCGCTCCTCATAAAAATCTGTACAATTCTGTTCGTTTTCGGTTTTCGTTTTCGTTCCTTGAACCGGTTCGGAGCCCTGATAGGAAGTGATGGTACTGTCTCCAGGACCATGAAAGTAATATTGGCTCTGATTAATAGCCTGAAACGTTGTTGATATTGCAAACGTTGAACAACATATTCAACACATTTAAGCAGAGGAGTGACCAAACAAGGAAACGTATTAATCGCTGTCGATCAATCGATCAGAATCAAATTAGTTGTCGATTAATTCAATAATTGATTTATCATCTGTTAATTATTTGCAGCTCTAATTAATTGTAAGTTGTATTCCTTGTTTGAAACTCTAAAGTAATGGACAACTAAATCTAATAATGACCCTTATTTTGAAGCATTACCAAAACAAAATACCAACAAAAAAACTGAATATTCTATAGTTAACTTTGTTTTTTTTCTATGTTTACATTTTCTATGTACATAATTCATTATTTTAAGCAATATTAAATTATATAAAATACCCTATTATATAAAATTACCCTATTGTATTGTTTTTCACACCCTTGTTTTACTAAAAAATTATTTCAGGAGGATCTATACTGTCAAAGAATCTCCATAAATTTTATTATCTTTGGCACTCAACATGGTTTCGTAGGACCTATGTATTAAAATGATGAGGTATTAGTTGGGTTATATGCAGTAATTAATTTATTACTGCAATGATTGTCTATTGCAGTACTAGTGGTAGTTGGTAGTAATTAGTATTGGTCTCAAAACTTGAGACCACTACTACTACTAGTACAGTAGACTTAGTAATGTTAGTACACTACTAATTCAGTGCTTTCGACACTATGGAAGTACTGAATTCTGGAACCAACGGAAATGTACCTTTCTTTTTTTTTAAATGTAAGTAGGAGTAGCAGAATGAAATTAATTAGACATACAAAGTTGTATTATCAAAATAGACCCGAACCGTTACTTGCAAAACGGTACTTGAGTCTTTCACTGCCAACCATTTTAAAGCAATTTAGGCTGACACATTTATACCTTTTTCTATCCAAAAAGAAAAACATTTCAACTATCAACTGTTTTTTTAGACTTTAAGAACATTTTGAAAAACATGCAAAACTGTAGTGAAGTGAACGGTGCAGCCGCGGCGGCATGCTGGGTACGAAACCCTTAGTGACCGAGGTGTCGTTGACGGCACTGTACAAATACGACAGGCTTGGCTTCTTGTTGACCGCCTCCAGACGTATCTCCCCCTCCTCCACGTGGGGGGCGCCCCATCATTACATTGGTGTCAGAAGTGGGATCGCGCCACTCGGGTCAGATGGTGGCGGGGGGACCGGTGTAGTGGAAGCTGGGCTCCCGAGGACGGAAGCCTTGTGGGAGGGAGGGGCAGTGTAGTGAACGGTGCCACAGGGCATGCTGGGTACGAAACCCGTGGAGGCACCGCATCATTAAAGCATTGTTACCAACGAAGCACATTACAAACTATTCAAATAACAGCACAACATTTTGATGCATGTGGTTGCTTCTATATATTGGAAATACTATCATGCCTGGTGTTATTGCATTTTCAGTTTTCGTGTCCCTACTAAATACAGCTTATTGAAATATGTCCTCATTCATGCTTATGACAGCACTAGTATTAGCACTGATATATTTTTGTAACATATAATACCATGTTTTTTTTTTCACTCTGAAAAAGTTATCTATACCGTATAACAGTGAATTAGCATTTTCACCTCTTCATTGTACTCGACCAGGAGGGTGCCGGGTACTGCACAGTCACCTACAGCCCTGCAGTTTTAAGTAGAAGTGTGTTACCTGTATATGTCCTTTCACTGTATTGGATGTAATTGGATGCATTCATAATTTTACGATTCATTTCGCCCCCCAAAAAACTTGAACTTCAGCGCAGATGTTTTTGAAACGTCTCCCTCACTTCAAAGCTGTACATGTCGAAGTAGAATTTGTTCATTAACAAACGTTTTTCAACATGTGCGGAGTTCAAGACGAAGCAAAAGAGACAAGGAACGTTTTATGTCAAATTAGCAATTGTGTACACAACAGTGACTCTTGGTAATATTGCCTCAGATTTATGTAAAATGGTATAGTATGGTATATAAAATTATTTAAAATGAAATGGATTTTTTTTCTATATTCTGAACAAGGTGTTGTTTATGAGAGTATACTTTATCATATCAAGAAAAATATTAACACTACACAATATTCAAATGGTGTCACTCCTTACAGAGTTAAGCAAAATCTGTTTTCTGTACTTAGATGTTTGTCCTGTCATTACACGTCTTCATGTTGTCATGAGAATGTTGTTTGATGTCCACACTTTTTTTTTCTTTAAATGTTGGTGTTTTTGTTTTTTGTTTTTTAATTGTGACTTTAATAAAACTTTGGAAATGAATTTTAAACTGTCCTTGTCTGGCATGCATGTCATTGTATTAGAGCTGTAACTGATTAATCGATGATAATCGATCAGGTACAAATATATTTTTCCCTCCTCCACTGTCATTTTTAAAAGGCATTTGCTTAAATAGGATATTTCACAGTCAACTAACTTAACATAGCTGAACTTGGGGAAAAAATGGAGTAGGGGTTAGGGAGTGATTTCGGACACAGCCATTGACACATTATTTTCTTCTGTGCAACTTTTGCGGAAGAAGCTGGTTCCACACTCACTGCAGCAGAATGGCTTATTTCCTGTGTGAATCATCATGTGTGTGTTGAGCTGACTTTCGGGTAAAGCTTGTTCCACACTCACTGCAGCAGAATGGCTTCTCCCCTGTGTGAATCATCATGTGTGTGTTGAGGGTAGTTTTTTGGGTGAAGCTGATTCCACACTCACTGCAGCAGAAGGGCTTCTCCACTGTGTGAATCATGTGTGTGTCGAGGGTAGTTTTTTGGGTGAAGCTGGTTCCACACTCACTGCAGCAGAATGGCTTCTCCCCTGTGTGAATCATCATGTGTCTGTTGAGGGCACTTTTGTGGGCGAAGCTGGTTCCACACTCACTGCAGCAGAATAGCTTCTTCCCTGTATGAATCATCATGTGTGTGTTGAGCTGACTTTTTCGGGTAAAGCTTCTTCCACACTCACTGCAGCAGATTGGCTTCTCACCTGTGTGAATCATCATGTGTGTTGAGGTTAGTTTTTTGGGTGAAGCTGGTTCCACACTCACTGCAGCAGAATGGCTTCTTCCCTCTGTGAATCATCATGTGTGTGTTGAGCTGACTTTTTCGGGTAAAGCTTGTTCCACACTCACTGCAGAAGAATGGCTTCTCCCCTGTGTGAATCATCATGTGTGTGTTGAGCATCCCTCCTAAACCCACCGCAGCGCCCCCTCACCGACGGGCGGCTCATCGAGGGACACATCGCGCGCCCCTCCCCGCCCCGCTAAAAGCGGACTTATGTCTACTCTCACCCCCTGCGCCGTCTCTACAACACATCGTCACCATCCCGTATGTATCGGGGGACTATATAAGGACTTCCACAGCATCCGTGCCTCGGCTCAATGGACTACCGTTGGCACTGCCGGCGGACAGGATTCCTTTGATGTGTATTGACGTGTTTATAAAATTTCAGGTTCCATAACTGCATGCATTTTCTAACTGCATTGTGATGTCAGAGACACACCCATAGCACTGTCTGCCAAGACACAGGGTGCATTGTGATGTCAGGGACACACCCACAGCGCTCTCTGCCAAGACACAGGGTATGTCTTGGTCCATTCTCATTCTGTTTTGACTCTTGAAGAATAAAGAGCTTTTTATGATAGAGGCTGTGTCCTTTACACACATACCTCTACAACTTCATAAAATATATTTTGTGGAAGAAGAAAAAACAACAGTTGATATGTTGGCGAGACCACATTTTACTATGCTTCATTTATATGCTCTACATACTCCACAACCTTACAGTCAGCAACTGTCAACAATTTGAGTGGAGTGCCACAACCCATTATATTTAGTCAGCGAGCGTCTATTGGCTGTACAAAGGAGAGTATTAGAAAAGCTGTGCTTTAAAGTGAGCTGCAACTGGGCGAAGAATATCAACAGCATATAATCGCAAAATATTATATCCCGATAGAATACTCCATGGACAATAGTTTTGTTTCAGATGCCTACACTGAGAACGGAATAATTGAATGGTGTATTGTTAAAAACATTATCGAAACCATTAGTAGACTAATTAAGATTCTCCTCAAAATCGACAAATGTTTGATGCTGATTTTTAGTTATACTAATACTTTTGATTTCTTCATATTATCCTAATTAACAATGTCATATTTTCATAATGTATGAATCAGGATAGAATTTGTAAATCCAATGAATCATTGGGAATGAGGAAAGCTCCAGCTGCTGGTGGTGCACAGAAAAACAGCCAACAATAATGGATTCAATTATAGATTATACAATGGATCAGCACAAATGTACTAAACGACAATTAACAGATCATTGCAGCCAGACTGGCATAATTCACTCGTGAGAAAAACAAACTGATGTTTATTGTCAACAATTACCAAGCATTCCTTTTATAAAATGGTAAAAATCACCAATCAACACTGAAGGCAAAACAAAACGAACATTCCTAAAATCAAACATATTGTAATGAACGAGTACTGCCTCGTGGAGGAGCTGGGAATATAGGAACTTCCATTGGCAATAGCTGAACTCAGCCATTGCCAAGGTTCGTTCGGACTCTATGTAAGGAGGCGTGTAGGCAGGTGGAGGACCGCCAACGGTGGCGGCCCAGAACGCACCACGCCTGCATTCACTACAATATGAACCAAGATGTCACATTCTTGGAGGAACGAGACAGTGATTTAAAAGATCTTCATGGACAGCAATGATAAAACAATTATTTTTTTTCTATATATTATATGTATATAATCTCAGTCCAGAAGAGTCACAGCTGTCATAGATCGGATGGCACCCAGTATCCTTTAGAACTACCAATCTTGAGGAGTCCGCGGAAGAATTACGGTTTAAAACTGGGGGGCTGCAAAAGTCTTCAAGATGCCACTTTCCACCATCTGGGGGCAGTAAAGCCGTGACTCCACTGCAAATTTAACGGAAATCTTGTAAGCGTCAAAACGCGTTCACACGCTATTATGCCCATGTCTCCACGGAGGTCCGGACCCCATCGGCGCGTGCGTGTGGCCGAACGTACGCTACCCGATCGCAAAAAAATGTGCCAGCGCTGGTGCCCTAGTTGTTTGAAAAAAGCAACGCGAGGAAAAAGCTAGTACACCTTACGATCAGGCATGAACATGTCTACCGTTACCATGGTACTGGTGTCGTAGAGACACAATTTAAGCGGATCGATGCATATGCGTCTCGAACCCTGCAGCTCCCTATGGATGCAGTGGAACCAGGGATTACGGCACCTCATGAAGGTCAAATGGTTCCATGTTTCCAATCAAATACACACAGTATCCGACCTCCTCCATCATAAAAACCTCCATCCCGGAAACTGAGGTCCCATAACACTGGCCTACTCCTCTCCGCCTGGACTAAATTAAAGACATTTGCTTTGCAGTTGCTGCACCCACCTCTCTGCCCGAATTCGTCATTGTCCTCCTCTCTCAGTTCCAAGGCCACCTTTAAACTAGAGCTGCCATCTTCTCTGACGATGAATCGATTAATCTGTTAATGTTTTTTCTTTGAAATCGGAACACTTGTATTTTCAGAACAAATGTCTTCTTTTGTGCCCCATTCTGAGGTTTCTTGAGGATTGGCTGGAAAAGGGTGAAGAAGGCGGAGGAGACATATGGCGAAGCTGTCGGGGAGGGGAGGCAAACCCACGATTCTGCGTCCCACACATATGGAATTTGTGTGCTTCGCAATGTACTCACTCTTAACAGACTGGACCAAAATCAAAATAGTAGTGATTATTAACCTCAAACATTGTTGATATTGCACACTTTGAACAACATTCAACACATCAAGTGACCAAACAAGGAAACGCTTAAATCGATTAATCGATTATCGAATTAGTTGCCGATCAATTAAATAATCGATAAACGATTAATCGATTAGTCAGTTGCAGCTCTACTTTAAACCCATCTCCTCTCCCTGGGTTTTCCTCATTATATAGTTCCCTCTCGGTTATTTCCATTTATTGGTTTGGTTTTCTTTTTTCTTAATTATGATTATTATGATATGCCTTTCAAATTTCAAAAATTGTTACTGTGTCGGGTGGACTCTACTCATCCTCATTCAGTTCCAATTCACAGTGGGTGCTATGAATTATGGTTAATCGAATCCACTCCTTTGGTACCAGCCCTTCTTTCTGACGAATATGTGTTATATTAGATGTCACATTTTGTACGCAACTTTAAACCAGGTTTATTTTAACCAAAGAAAAATTAAGACGCAGTCAAATTTAAAACGAATGGCACCGCAAGTTCCTTTGGACTGGGAAAAGCGGCTGTTGGTGTGAAAAATAAATAGCATAACTAGATCCTAAGACAAAGAAACTGAAATGACCTTTTAACTCACACTTTATCACAGCTCTGTGATCGTTGAGGTCAGAAAAATGATGGGATGGGGTTGGTCAGATTTATGGATCGCTGCCATCAGATCTTCGGGCAAATTGCTTTATTCAGAACCACGTCCACCGGTTGGAACCCTGCTTGCCAGTTCATCAGTTTTTCACCTGATGTGGACTAATGCCACATTCCTGTTCCAAAGGTACCAATAAAGGGAACTTCAGTCTTTGTTTCCCCCCCCCCGGACTGGTGGACCTGCTCCGGTCCAGTGGACCTGGGCACCGGTCCTTACGTGTGAACTTCAGGATGTTCTGGACTAGTTGTTCTAGTCCTCTTCTCCCGAAGACCCGTCTTGGATCTCGTCCTCGGCTCCCCCGATGGCCATCCAGAACGCTTTAGCTACCTGAGATGAAGATTAGACAAATTAAGACACTAACTGCAAATAAAAGTTATCTGGCAGTTAGCCGACAATTTCTTTTAAATTTTTTTTTTACATTAAAACATCCAAAAACATTGACATGGGAATTGCCTGAAATTAAAATCGCTGGGTGATAGCTGAGGTGGTTCAGAAACAAAAACAAAACAAGCACAACGCCTAAAAGAGTGTCTCAAACAAGCACAGGTATCTGAAGGTTATTAACCACGTCAACTCCAAATAAATAAAACGTCTAGACGGTCAGCTAATGATATGACAATGCGATAGTGATGACTTCAGACACCTGGAACTCTACATAATATTATTTACCTTTAATATTGCACATCCAAACTGCTGGACGTGCAATGAGTGCGAGCAATTTCGATGCAGCCGTGTATTGAAGCGGAATGCAAAACGTATCTTTCAATACCGCGTATTGCAGGGATATTCAACTTTTCTCAGAGGGCCACATTGTCAGAAGCCCAATGGGCCAGGGGCCGGAGCAGATGCCGGACTAGACCGCTCTACCCAACAACTTGTACAATTTGACACGACGCGAAAACCAATTTTCATCAACTTTTATTTAAAGTTGCATACGTTCCTTTAAAAAGGGTTATGCAACAATGGTGCTTTCTTGTTTGTAACAAGCAACATGTGAAACAACAACACACTAATAGTGGTAAACAGCAGCAGTTCATTTAAACTACAACACATTTATAGTGGCATCTGTTGAGGTAGTCTCAGTTAGCCTCAACCCTCAGCAACACATTTTCAGTGCTTCGGGGGCATCTCAACAGCATCTCAGATAGATAAAACATGAAAAAAAAAAATCCCTTTCTCAGAATTCTTCCGCGGGCCGCCAGTTACATAGCCCTGGCGTATTGAAAGAATGCCTGCTCACCTTCTCTGCGTGCGCCTTCCTCTGCTCGTGTGGTAGTGATGACGCCTTGTCTGTCAAACAACAATACACCAAAGTATTACAAAGGACCAATTGTTGACCCCAACCATAAGGCAACACAGGATTCAGTCTAGTTCTTTAAAACACAATTTCAGTTACAGTTATGAAAACACAGTTGACTTAATAAAAATCTATTTCATTGATAACAGAGGACTTCTTGGGAGTCTGTTTTGCTTTGATGTTTGTAGGTCCACCAAATATTCAATAAATTATATTAATAATGTGTCTATACTAGGGCTGGGACGATATTGACGTCGCAGCCCCGCCCCCCACCACTATGTGCTCTTAAAAAAAACATAATAATAAAAAACACTATGCATTTTGGATGATTCAACATTCATATTATGACAACTGAGAGTTATCTCTGTTAAGTGAATTGGAAATAAATACAGACTGTGAGCAGCCGAGTGCATGAGAGATTTATAGGAAGTTTTTTTTTTTCTGCGACGGTGGCAGAATGATGGCAGGTTCACCGCTCACAACTTTGGATCAGTCCAACATATTCCAATGTTTCACGTTATTTGAATCTATACAATACCCAACCGTCTGCACACGGTCATTGGGTTGTAATTAAAATTATTAATACTGTACTTCATGCAGTTAAGGAATCAGCACATTATTAAAGTGATCTGGAAATGTTTGCCATTATTTTGGTCACCCCAACCCTCGTTGGGTTTGACCAGACAAGTCGACGAGCGTAGTCGGACTCGCAGCACTGCGGACGCTGCGGGAGACACAGCGCCACTAACATGAATGGGGTCGCGTTAGGTGCGGTGTCCACAACCACTCGGCCAACGCGGACCCCAAAAGTCTGTACTATTCTAATATTCACAAGAGCTTATACTATGAGATGATCACTATTTTGTGGGCGAAAAAAAATACGTTTCACATTCTGAAAAACATCATTCAACTCGAGTGCACCCAGATGAACGCACCTTTCATCTCTTTGAGTTTGGTGAAGAGGCGCTCGAAGTTTTCGACATCTGCGTCTCCGGCCGTCAGGTTGGCCAACTCCTGGATGTCCAGGTGCGTCATTGGATCTACACAGAAATGTCGAGTGTCGGAGATCAGACGGTGCAAAAGTAGTGCGATTTCTTGCTTGAGTAAGAGTAAAATACATTAGTAAAATAACAACTCGGGTAAGACTACAAAGTACTGATCCAAATATCTACTTGAGTAAAGCAAAGACTAAAAAGACTCCTAAAGAAGAATGTAGCATAAATCGAAGAGAACTATATCAAGAAGATGACTCAAAATCTCACTACACCACAAAGAAATAAATATAAAGTGATAGAGCACACGAAAAAAGTACACAAAAGTAGGGTTGCAGCTATTGAATATTTTA
>OMKY01062284.1:0-10294 GCA_900302395.1 Bregmaceros cantori | reverse complement strand
CGATGGGTTTCTCTCTCTTTGTAGTGACTGTTATTCAGTCTTCTCTCTCTCCACTCTCACCCTGTCTCTCTCTTTCTTTGTCTCTCTCTCTCTCCCTCAGGCTCTCTCTCTCTTTTGCTCTCTCCCTCACGGGGCGCTCTCTCTCTCTCTCTCTGGCTTTCTCCCTGAATCTATTTTTTTTTTACTGAAAGTTACTCAGTACTTTCACTACTCAAGTAAATTTTTTGGGGAGTAATTTTTTACTTTTACTTGAGTAACTATTTGGATGAGCTCTTTTTACTTTTACCTATGTAATATTTTGCTGAGTTAACAATACTAGGGCAAGTCATTTGCATGGCTACTCTGCCCATATCTGGTCTCAATAGTAAACAGGAAAGAGATATGACACCATTGTTCTCAATAATGCAGCTTCACAATTTTTCAAATCCTTCTTCACCGATGGGTCAGAATGTCTCCTTGGGAGGATCAAGCTCACGCACCAACTTGTCAGCTGTGGTGTGCCCCAGGGATCTGTCCTTGGTCCCACCCTGTTCACCATGTGTTTTATTTTCGTCCAAAACAAGGCAAACAAAACAACAACAAAACAAGGCATTTAAAGTTGGTGCTCCAAACGACACTCCCAAATAGTCTGGATGTCTGGATTAAACCTGTTTGCGGGCCTAATTCAGCAGCTTGTTTGACACCCCAATATACATAGTGTTGTGAATGGAGCTTGCTGGCCGCAAGGGGTTGTGGGTAATGGCGTCTGTTACCCGCATGTGTGGCACCTTTGCCGCTGTATAAATGTGGTCTGGATGAAGCTTGGCAATTGGCTGAGCTTATCCCATTTCTGACACGGATCTTAGACTAATTTCTTCCGAGCACCTCTGAAGTCTTACTTGTTGTGGGGTGAAGCTGTGGCATGGTGTAGATGTGTTCGCAGGTGTTTCTACTGAAGGGGATGCAGAAGCCCATCTCGAAGTCAAAGGTCTTCAGCAGAAGGTCGCCGAAAAAATGTCTCTCAATCAGTCGGAGTCTGTTCACTGCCCGACTGCCCACCGTGAACTCCAGCCTTGGTGAGGAGCAGACATTTCACCTTTATCATTATTGTATTCGCTGGTCCAGCTCTCAGATATTTTAGCAATCAAGTATTCTACTATTCAGCCAGTGAACACAGGGTCGTGGACCGAATTTGACTAGACTAAATCGACAAGCAGATTTTATATCATACCAGCCCTTTCAATCTCTAGGTCTTCTGGGAACTTCTACATCATTGGCAGGGCTCCGAACCGGTTCAAGGAACGAAAACGGAAACCGAAAACGAGCCAAATTTTACGGAATTGATGTTTCCTTCCACTTTCACCGTCAGTCATCAAGCGCCATGTATCTGGGGCGCCATCTTGTGGACAGACGAGGAAGCGAATGTAATGGCGTTAATACAGTTGCTTCTGAGTTTGAAAGTCCATCAAATATATTTTGTATAAAAACTACATCTAAACTTAACATTGAACAATATAAGGAACTTTAAGAACGAGCAAAATGTTTGTGTTCCGAACCGGTTCAGGACCAATATTTTGGTGGTGGAACAGTTCCGAGAACTAAAACGTAAAATATAAACCTGCCTGAACCGTTTGGAATGGAATATTTAAAAAAATTTATTTCACCAGTCCTGTCCTGGTTCTCTGCTGCGAAATACAGAAACTGAAACCAAAACACACAAGCAAGTCAAGTAAGCTGTGTAGAGACTAACGTGGCTCCGATCTCTTTGAGGGAGAGGAAGTCTGGAGAGAAGCGGTACTGGATGAAGCGGCCAGGATCCTCGTCCACCACGTCTTGGATCTCTACAGCAACAAACAGAACGGAAGGAACCACACAGATCATGACGGGAAGATGGACATCGGTATTCACAGGAGAAACCAGGGACGCTGGTCGCGTAAAAGCTGTGAGTCTGAATTTTCCCTCCTTTTAGAATTAGTCTCTAACTTTTTAACACATTCATTGCCAAAGAAGCGCTATCTCCTTTTTCCCCAATGGTACAACTGAGTTGTTATTGCGTATTTGGCTTGTATGCCAAAAAAACACAAAAAAACAAAAAACGCTTTTGACACTGGGGCCTCAGTGTCCGCCTCTATAGCGGTGGTGTATACTGCCACCCGGCGGACAGGGCTGGTACTGCACCCACATTTATTCAGGATTCTGTCAGAAATCAGCATTTTTAGTGATACCCACCCATGTTCTGGAGACTATAACTAAAGAATGAAAAAGGTTTGAAATAAGTGTTTGACTGAAGTTTCCTTTGCTACGTGTTTTGTTGCCAGGTATGTGGTGAGGGAGGGAGGGGGTGGAGCAACACAGTTGCAAAAAGACACTGCAAAAGACACTTTTTTAAATTTAATTTTGTATCTCGGCATATCTATAAACACACACAAGCACACACACACACAAAATCAACACGGTAACTCTGAAAGCTGCAACAACATTCCATGAAAAAGACGCTCTGCAGGAACTTAAATTCTCGTGTGAATACGAAGGCAGCTTGTTAAGACACTGACTTCAACAATAATCACAAAAAGTCAGAAGTACTAACATTTATAACTATTTGCCATGGTCGGTCGCTATTTACACCCGCTGTGCCGTGTTTTTGTAGTTTAGGTCATTTTTAAAACGTTGTTATGCATTGTGGGTTATATGACTTGGCCTAGGGTACATCAACGCTCAGTTCTTTTCACGGTGCATTGTGGGATACTTTGAGTGCACTTTATAGGGTACATTGAGAATTCTGACACCCCTACAAGATGGTGTGCGCCCCATATAGTGCACTATATAGGGTACATGGATAATTCTGACCAGAGTTGGGTGTAATCCGTTATAATAGCAGACAGATTACTAACTACTTTTTTAGCAACTTTGTAATGTAACGCATTAGTTCCCCTTGACTGGCTATAACGTGCAAGTTATATTTTTTCTAAAGAGATACTTTACTCGCTACTCGTTACTAAGGCTATATTACCCATTTTGAAGACACATATGCATACACCCCGGGGGAGGGGCACCGGCTGTTGGCAGAATGCATGAAGTGTCCGCATTCATCAGACCTGCTCACCGGTGGGACTAATATGCGAAGTCCATGCACAATACACAAGCGACCGGACCAAACAGGAGACCGCTCCATGCACGTGCAACGGCCGTACAGTGCTTGCTGACAGCGGCCGCAGGGCCCCAAAGACAAGCGGGACTGAGCAATCCCGTGTCCAATCCAATCGCCCACACACTGCACATGGACCCCACAGCCGCACACCAGCCCACTTCAAAATGTATTCTGATCCACATGAAGCGGATCCTTGGCGGTGTATACATGAGCACTTTTGAATTTTATTGTAAATCAGATCGTACCGGTGGGACACTGCTTTCTGATGTCCAAGATGACGGAGCCGCTGTGCAGATCTCGGATCTTGAGCCGTGAGAAGCTGATGTTGTACACGTTGTCCGCAGGTGAACACAGGTAGTCTGGAGTAAGGAGACACACCAGAGCAGATTACTATAGACAAGTTTACGCCCAGGAGGCTGACATTTTGTTGTTCCGTCTGAAACGCACTTCCAGTGTCTGTATAGCTGCCTATGTAAAGAAAATCAGGGCTTGAAAACGAAATTATTTTTAAAACGTTCCGTTCCGAACGGTTCAGGCAGGCATATGTTTAATGTTTTGGTTCTCGGAACCGCTCCGCCACCAAAATATCGGTCCTGAACCGGTTCGGAAAGCAAAAATTTTGTTCGCTCTTACAGTTCCTTATATTGCGCAATGTTAAGTTTAGATATAGTTTATACAGAATATATTTGGTGGACTTCAGTGCAACTGTATTAACGTGAGAACCAGGTTTAAAACACCATTACATTCACTTGCTTGTCTGTCCACAAGATGGTGCCCCAGATGGATGGTGCTTGATGACTGACAGTGAAAGTGGATGGAAATAGTCTCCCAGACATATAGAGAACGAAAAGTTTTTAACCGGTTTTGTGGATTTCATAATGTTCCGTTTCTGTTCCGGAATAGTTCAAGAAATCTTTTTGGTTTCTGTTTCCGCTCCTCGTAAAATTCAGTTCATTTTCGTTTCCGTTCCTTGAACCGGTTCGGAGCCTTGGTCAAAATCGACTTGAGTACCGTTAGTTCCCAGTCATTAGCTACAGCAGACTTTAAAATACCAGGCGATTGCCTACGGCAAGGCCATTCAACTTGTTACAAACAAGAAAGCACCATTGTTGCATAGAATTGAAGCCCTTTTAATGGGAAGTATGCTACTTTAAATAAAAGATGAAAATGTGGTTTTGCATCGTGTCAAGTTGTACAAATAGGCCGGAGGTGCGGTCCGGCATCTGCTCCGGCCCCTGGCCCATTGGGCTTTTGACAATGCGGCCCTCTGAGCAAAGTAATTGACTAGCCCTGGCTGTGCAGCCTATTACCGTCAGCTCAATCACTACGTATCCAAATTCGAATAAGACTGGTTCGCATCACTCCCCTGTAGCCGTGTACCTGCAGTGTACCCGGTGAGCCGTAAAACATGCTGCGGGGTCACGGGGTCGCCTGGTCTCCACTCGACCTCCCCGGACTCCAGCTCGGTCCCGGCTGTGATGAACCGGTCCCACTCCTCTCCGTTCTCCTGCGGGAGGTCCTCGTTCCACCGCTCGCCGCCGTCGTCCTCGTCAGACGCCATCGGTTCAGCGGCCTCCCACTCATTCTCCCCCTCCATTAAAAAAAAAAAAATACCCAAAACGTCACCCGAAAACAACCCCCGCACCACGACAACACGCGAGGGAGTGGAGTCACACTAATGCCCACGTACAAGTTAGGATGATAAAAACTAAATGAACAAAGGGATTGGATGTGCTCGCTGATTGCAAGTGGCCGTGCTGGGTGTGCGTCTGCACATCCACGCACGCACATGTACGCACGCCGGGGTTTTGCAGGAGATTAGGTGAGTGATCTAGTCTGAGACAATCCCTAATTAAATCGGCCTACGGACTAAACCACACCCACAAGCCAGTTGGGGGCAAATGATGATGGCAAGTATAATTTAACTCTGTCAGCACCAACCTTTTTAAACACTAAAAACAATGTGTGCTGACGGTTGAAGCAGGGGCGGATCTAGCCACTTTGGGGTTCTAGGCAAGGTATAGAAAATGGGGCCCTCATTGATAAAACATACACCAAAAAAATGAACTGAATTGAGATTCAAGAATCACAATGAGCAATAGTGCACTGCAACTAACAATGAGTGAGAGAGGTATAGGGAGAGAGAGATACTTTTTACATCAGTAACAAATTAATAATAATAATAATAATAATACAAAATGTATCTCTTCAGCCCGGTTCCTGACTGATCCTGTCAATGAAGATGAAAAGAAAAACAGTGGGAAAAATAACTTACTGTACATATAAGACATTCACGTTACCATTTTTTTGTAATCTGATTGCTATGATCCGATTCCATGTACCTCTTTGCGACCCAACTCTGTCACTACATGATTGGTCAGGCGTGTGGCACATGGCGACGCCTCCACAGTGAACAGGAAGTGTATGTTTTAAAGAGGAAGTGAGGAGGTCAGTAGAACAGAGAAGAGAGTCTCTGTTGTCATTCGTTGTCGTCACTCGGATTAAAGTTTGGTAAGTCGTTCATTTTAATCCAGTATCTCCAACTGTCTGTCTGGCAGACACACAGACAGACTGGTTTGATCATCTAGCAAAGTTGGCTTATACAACAACTTCATTCATTCAATGCTTTTAAATGTAATTTTGTACTATATGGTGTAGATTGTCCTAATGTGGACCTCTGCCTAATGTGGGACAGTTAAGCTCCAGTGGATGTGGCTCCTCCCTAAACTAATGAATGTCAGTGAAACTATGGTAAAAGCAAACTATGGTAATATCTAACATTACGCTCAATGGTTCAACACTAAATGTCACTGTCCCACCGTAGGAAGATGCAAAACATGGCCCACATTAGAGCAATCCACCTTAGTCTATTTTCTTACAATTGTTTTAGTATCAGATGATGTTGGTTATGCCAAAGTGCATAGGACTCATTTTTATTGTTGTCCAAGAGTATACTGATGTTCCATTATTATTATCACTATATTATTATTTTATTCATTTTTTTTTTGGGGGGGGGGGCACGCGCCGTTTTTCACTTTTTAATTGAGAGAGATCGTGACAGGTTTAAATCGTAAACTGGGATGAAGAGTTGGGGATAGACATTCCAGAAAAGCCGGAGACAGTATGCGAACCGGCAGCGCTACTCAACCTGTGGCCTGGGGTGGCGCTCTCTAACCACTCTGCCACCACACGCTCCTTTTTACTATTAATATTATTATTATTACTACTGATGTTGTCTCTTTATTACTCCTACTGTGTTTTTTGTCATTTTATTGATGAGTTTGCACGCTAAAAACTGACATTTTGAAAATACGACTTGAAGTTACTCATTCGGTGTGGTCACATGTTCTTCTGGACCAATAATGGGATGGCTGCAATCTCTCTTAAATCTGACAGAGATGAGTAAATGGAATGGTTGCGCAGACGGCCCATGTAACATTTTGCAATGAATGCCATCTCTATTGCTGTGTAACATGTTGGAATGACTAACGGCTCTCTACTGTCTGTTGTTAAATACATTTCATTCATTCATTCATTCATTTCATTCATTCACATTTCATTTCCAAAGAGGTGTTGGAAATCACGAAAGAAAGAAGTGATTTAATTTTTGTGCATTTCTGTAGCCTATAAGTAACATTGCTCTGCATGGAAAGTGCTGTATAAATAAAGTTTGATTTGATATCAACGGGTGAACGATCGGCGTGGCTGCGTCGAGCCGTAGCACACTCGAACCGTAGCACACTCGACTTTAACGACAATGTCCCCAGTTCGAATCGCGTTGTGAGCACTTCTTTGCGTCTTTTTGTTCAACTGCAAATTGTGTGTGTGTGTTTTTTTTATTCATTTTTATTTTTGGTTAGAGTAGCTTTAGGGGTTAGGTTTAGGGGTTAGTTTTAGGGGTTAGGTTTAGGGGTTAGGCGCAGGATTGCAATCTCTGAGTGCTTCTAGTTGTACATAGATTTGACTCAGGGATATTCTGCCATGCTGGGCTTGGACTGTGGATTCACAATGACTATGGTGTTCTACATCCTGTATGACAGGAGTCAACCTGAAGATTGATGGAGGTCTTTCTCATCTTCTGCCTTCTGGTTGGAAATCCTGCTCTCGCTTCACCACACATCAACACGACCGCCCGCAGCCCAACGATCAGCCTGCTGGACTTAAAAAGTCCGTCGTCCCCCGTGTCCGGCCCGCACGGGAACCTGCATGAGGAGAGCTCTGCAGCCTCGTGGCCGACACAGCGGTCTCCAGTCCAGTTGGATCTTGCCAGCACTGCGACGAGGATGCCACCATGCCTGCTGTCCACAAGGCGGGCCTGTCTGCTGACTCTCTGGGGGCTGGCGGTCGGTACCGCCCTGTTTTTCGGTATCTCCGTGGGGCTGTGGGTGCGGCTGTCTGTGCGAAACTCCAAGCCCCGCGCAGCCCCCGAGGGGTATTACGAACGCGGATTCGTGTCTTTCTCCAGCGGGGACAGAGGGGCCGAACTGGGGGACATGTGGACCATGCGCAGGGCGTCTCCGAAGCAGCAGGCAGAGTTCTGGTACTCCAGACCGGCGCCCACCAGTCCGCCGGAGCCCACTCGGACGCAGCAGGTGTGGGAGGCTCCCGAGGGCGGAGCTCGGAGAAAGGAGTCCGGACTGTGGCCTCAGCCCCGGGTCACCCTGGATGACATCAGTGACTTCTGGCACACCAACGGCCGATTGACCAGCGTCACGTCGAGCGTGATGGATGAATGGAACACCGTGGACTGCAGCAGACGAGGGACGTTAAATGGACCTTCCATTTAACGCCTATATGACAGTGTTTGTAGGCAGTACTTTCACTTTCAGGACAGTGAGCGGACGAAGGCGAGACTACACAGCTTTTACATTTAAAGTGCATTCCCATGTGGTGCGCCCCCTTGGAGTGGTCCAACCGCAGTTTATCAACTATTGGGATTTATCGTTCAACCTTAGTTCTTACCAACCAAGACACATTTGTGAACACATGCATGTTCTTGCAATAGTCATATTAGTAATATTATTTGTATTAGTAGTTGAATTAGTAGTATTGGGTACCAATTCTTCAGCTATTTGATTGGGCTCTCTACCAAGTACTGAGCTGTTAGCCTGTTTACATCCTATTGTGTCTTCAAAAGTGTATTAATTTCATTCATATAGTATATCTATTTCATTCATTTATTATATTATGTGTTCTATTTTGCCAGAACAACTTTCTCTTTGCGGGTGTCTTACCGACTGTGCCAAAAAGCCAGCACCAGAACATTTTTAAATAATAATTTTCACTGAGTCTTGAAAACAGAAATGAAGGATATGACAATGTTGGTATATATTGTGTTGCCCACAACATGTGAATCCACGCCAAGTTTCTCTGTGACATCATAGACTGATTTCATGTGGGTCATGTCAATGTGTGCCTTTAGTCAACAATAGCTACCACTTCATATTATCATTACATATATCACATAATCACATTAACATATATCCATGAACACACACACACACATTACTTATTACTCAGTAACATAACTTACAACATAGAATACATTAAATACAAGCTGATGTAAGTCATTTTTCAGTAATTAGTAATATTAACAATATATAATTACCTTTTACAAAACAGTAATCAGATTACAGTTACTTTCCTAAAATAGTTTTTTTTTTTTACTGGAATGGTTTGGAACCCTCCTAATTTTACCCAGGTTTAATAATTACAATATTTTTTTTTATATTTTTCTTACATTATCTTTTATGTGAAGTGAAGTTTAAAACCTACTTCCAATAGCGTGGATTTTGTAAAAACATCTTTAATTTCTGTAGGCACCTGACAGCTGCTGAAAAACAATGAAAAGTAACTTAATCATCCAGATTGAGTTATAAATGTTCTTTTTAATTAAAGTAGCCAGTAATCTAACTTAGTTAGATTGGCCTTGGTTTTTGTTTTAATAGAGGAAAGATTCGCGAGTCGTGTGTAATCATTTGACCTCTGAGACAAATGTTACCTTGCCCACATAACACTGCGGGCATCATCTCGATTACAGTTTGTAGTAATCCTGCCCGCAGTGCATCATGGGAGTTTGTGGCTGGCAGCAGCAGCAGCACTGAATGATATCAACTTGACACTGACCAAACCACGGGCGCTCTACACAAACTGTTGTGTTGAGAATTCGGGTGGGATTCGTTAGTGACTCGATACCCGCGGTTTAACCCGAGGTTTCCGTAGAATTATTACAACATACTGACGCACATTATGCAGATTGTGTTTGTCATGTTTCTGCGCAACCGCCACAGACTCAAAGTTGAAAAGTTAACAAAGTTGTGCAACTAGTAGCAGACTGTGATCGCTGCGGGCTACACGGATGGTTGTTGGAAACATTTTGCTCCTGATGTTTCCCCCGAAGGTGGGAAATAAACGCTGATAAGTTAGAGTTTTTCATTCATTGTGTGATGTGTTGTGTACAGCGGCCTCTAGTGGTCTCACTATTACTGCCTGGTTTTACCAACATGCTGAACTGTAGTAGCCTGGCGAGCTTGAACCAACGAATCGTCCACGCATAACACGCGGTTAGAGCGCTCATCTAGCGGCGTGCGATGCGTGGACGGCTCATTGAATCTGGCTCGCCAGGCTACTGTGGTTCTGGAGATTTTCATAATTTTTCCATATATAAATGTAGTGCATCGATTTAAAAATGAAGTGAATCGATTTAAAAACATTTTTTAAAACCTACCATGTGTATGTCATATGCAAGTAATGAAACAAAAATTTCAAACATTGATATTATTTTCTAAAATAAATACTTAATACATTTATGTTCTTGGCTCTTCTCTCTGTGTGGCCCTCTTGCACATACAAAGATACAATGACACATATGGGCAGAGTAGCAATAAAAAAATATTTAAGTAAAAGTATCGTTACCGCAGCAAAATATTACTCAAGTAAAAGTATAAAGTAGCTCCAGTGGTCCAAATGGTTACTCAAGTACAAGGTAAATAAGTACTCCACAAAAAAGTGACTTAAGTAGCGAAAGTATTGAGTAACTTTCAGTAAAAAATAGCCTTGTCGATTTTCTTTTTGATTTTATATATATCTGAGGAGTGTAATCCTCATATATATGTATATATATATATATATATATATATACATATATATATATATATATGAAATTTG
>OMKY01062236.1:0-10863 GCA_900302395.1 Bregmaceros cantori | reverse complement strand
CGAGATCTACACTCTTTCCCTACACGACGCTCTTCCGATCTATCGTATCCAGGAAGATAAACACTAAACAGAAAGATCGCTTCCTCCATGCAACCCACCATCGTTAAACTTCCAGACGTGTGGGCAACTCTCGCTATCTGTCACTCTTTTAAATGTTTAAATTATTATTAAATGTTTACGAAGCCGTACACGGAGACAGAGACTAGGTGAGAGAGATAACGAGACGGAGAGACGGAGAGACGGAGAGAGAGAGAGCGAGACAGACCGCGAATGGTCTATAGCTATAACACACACACACCCAAACACACAAATACGGTAAGTGCGGCGATGCACTTAAAGGCAGCGTGCATGTTTTTTTTAAGACAGGAGACAAGAAACTGCGATTAAAACCGCACTCCTCGCGGTCTATTAACCGCAAGGGGGTGCACCGCGGTTAACCTACTTTTGCGGTTTACCGTTCAGCCTTACCCCCCAGTGTTTCACCCGAAAAATACGGTATGTGTTTTGGGACGTTTGTGGCTTTTTAACAAGGTTTCCATTTAAGAATTGTCCTTTGGTGTCTTTGGCAATTAAACATGCCCCATTACCCCATTTCAAAGGTGAAAAAGCCATGTCGCTGAAAGAGAAGTATTGGTGCAATGAATAGTCAATTAATTATTTCAGTACCAACCATTTTTAGACTAAAAATGTGCTCTGATGTTTGAATGTGCAGCAATTGTATATTCTTATGGTAGACAGCCAGAGAGTAGAAATGGTTGTTTCTTGTCCTAATTATAAAAGATTAAAATCAGCCTGGAGGCAGTAAGGAAGCCGCCAGGAAGCGGGCTGTTGGAATTGCGGGTTAACAAGTGGCCCACACAATGTGCAGGATTAAAGTTCTGTGATTAATTCTGTGTTCTCTGTAGCATTCACACCCATTCAGCTTCAAGCATTATCACTAGTGTTGGACAATCTGTGTCTCATAGTAGGACTCTGTGACTTTTCTTAAAATCTCTGGAACCTCTCATTTCAATATTTTCTTTTTCTATTTCCCAATTTTGGTTGATTTACAGAGAGCTCAATCTTGGATGATTATAATTCTATAAATATATAATTTCTCATCAATTGTTTTAAAACTACAATGAGTCATTGTGCTGACAATAATAATGTGCCCCAATTATCCTACTGAACTTCAGATTTGACAATAATGAATTATCCAATATTCCATTATTGGGTGATCACCGCTTCGTTGTTTGGTCGTCTCCATTCCCAGCATCATGGCTCTGCCCATTCCCTTGGATACTGATCACTCTTAAGCCCCAGAGCAACACAAACGGTAGACCTATGTTAAAAACCCACCAATAACAATCAGCAATATAAATATACATGAATGAGAAAGGGCAAAAAAGCTCTACGTGTCATGTCATCATTGTCCAGTCTTGGAGCCCAATTCTTCAAGCTATTGACGAGTTTACCCGCGAAATATAAGGGGCTGGCATTTTGTCCCGTCGGGATGAAACACACTTCTGGTGCCTTAGTGTTGCCTATGCCCACTCTGGTACTGGACCGAAGTCCGAGCACACAAAACACACAAAACGCACGTCAGTTAAAAATCTGACCACTAGTTGTCGGTCTGTGACCAGTTACACATCGCATCACTCGCTCCGTTCATAATTTTGTATAAACATTGATGAAATACAGTCAAAATCAATCAATCAGTTCTTCCAAAAGGAATGGGAAAATGGAACGAGTTGCACTGATTATAAAATAATGCGTTTGTGGGTCACAGATCCGCACGAGAGCATTTGGGTGTTGAATAGCACACCGCAGGTTACCACCATCCATTTTAAATAACCCTGTAGGTGTGTGTTCCCACCGAAATATAAATGTTGAAAAATTGCCAAAAACACAGCGAACTAAATGACACCAGACGTGACGTGCAGACACCGGAAGTACCCCCCGAACTCGTCTATAGACGTGTTTTCCCGTGAAATACAGGGGACTGACTTTGGTCCCGCCGGGTGTAACACACTTCCTGTGTCTGTAGATTTCCCTGTGTAAAGTGGTCGTAGTGGATGAATTTGTCACACAAAACGCTCAATGTCACCATCCACCCCGCTTCGTTCACCGCTTTACATAAGTATTGATGAAATACAGGCAAAATCCGACTTGAAGTTACTCACCGATGTGGTTACATGTTCTTCTGGACCAATAGGATGGCTGCTTCACTGGTAATTCCAACTTGAATGAGTAAATGGAACAGGTTGCGCAGATTATTCAATCATGCGTTTGAGGGGCATAGATCCGCATGAGAGCATTTGGGTGTGGAATAGCACAACGCAAGTTACCAGCACCCTTTTAAAATAACGCAGTAGGTGTGTGCTCCCGCGGATTAGACCTGTTGAAAAATAGTTGAAGACACAGCAAAACGAATGGCGCTGGAAGTGGCCAGCATATACGGGGGTAGTTAAGGAAGTAAACCGGAAAGGGGTCAAAAACTTGTCCATTGAAGGTACTTTCCCTATTTGTCCGTTTTGTAGGCGCTTCTGCCAACAAATCCATAATGTATTGGGTGAACAAAGTAAAGGCTCAGTTGTTTTTGCCCAGAGACCTTTGTTTGCAGTGCTGTCACCACCTGACTATGCATTCTTGACATTGCCCGACCTTTAGTCTCTTTGTGTGTTATGCAATTTGCAAAGTCACTGGAGGGATGGTGGCTGTTTGCCCCTTTTTTATTAGCAAGGGGTGAAGGGACCCATGTTTTTAATTTGGGTTGGGCTGGATTGCTAATGGGTTGACATTTTTCAGAAAGGATTTGCTACAAACTGCAAATGTTCGATTCATAATATAGCCGGACACCACCAGGAATTCAATTAATTAACAAACAAAAACACTAAATCAGTTAGCACAACATTGATTAATTGATGTACTGCAATTATCCTTGAAAGCATTAAAATCTGATATGAGTTGCATATTTTTAAAAATCGTATAACCAAATAACCCAATTTCGCTTTTAAATCACTTTTTTTGCGCTGCCCTAGTCACATGATCAATCATTCTCAGACACAAACTATTTGACTGCATAATCTGTTGCTGTTACACCTTCCAGAGTGAATAAAACAGAGAAGAATGAGTCGAGGCAAGCCAAAGGTCTCCCTATGTTCATGCATACCTCCTTGTTAAGGTTTTTGGACACTAGTGGTAGTTGGCCAGTATTATTATTATTATTATTTTATATATTGTTAATTTAAAACAATTATTCAAATACATTTGCTGTAAAATTATATCTAAATGTAACGGCTTATAATATCAAGAAGAGGACCACTACTTTCTAGAAATTTTTAAAAATGAATGAATGTGGACACCGCACCTAACGCAACCCCATTCATGTTAGTGGCGCTAACACGCGTCCGCAGTGTCGCTCGACTACGCTCGTCGACTTGTCTGCAATGTCTACCCCCGATCTCTTCAACCCAGTTTCCGACTAATCCTATCCAATAAAGATGGAAAAACGGCGCTGACGCCGGAAAAAAATAACTTGGAAAAAAAAAAGAATTAATTCTATTTTAGGACAAACAGTACAGAGCCATTAAACATTTCAGCATGAGACATGTGATATGTAGAGATGGTTGCACAAGACGGGCTTAGCAGAGTTGCTATATTTCACCCGGCTGTCCATAGATGGAGTACACACTCCAGTGAGGAACTTAAAACACAAGTAGAAACTGGTTAAAAGGGTTAAAACCATTAAAACAAGTTTAAACTGGATGGTGGAGGTCAGGGCCATGATAGGGGGGTTCATATTCTATTTTTTAATTTTTGCATAGCAGTAGCAGGGCAAGAGCAATAAGGTGCGGAGCAGGGGGGGTCGAGCCAGTGGCCATGCCCCATTAGCCTCTGATGGGGGCGATTCAGGCCTAGTGTAGTGGGCAAATTTAAACGCCGGTGGCAGATTGTTCCAAAGTTTTGGGCCGACGAAGGAAAGCAAGTTCTGTCCGAAGGAGGTTTTTTTGTTTGGTAGAGATCAGTTTCCTTGGGCCCCGCTTCTTAGATTTTTGATGGTTCTGGTAATACATTTGTCTAGCGTTCCAGGGGCTATGCTGTTAAGTATTTTTGTAAACCAGGGTGATGTTTGCTAGTTCCGAGATGTTTGGGATGGAGAGTAACTGAGTAAGTTATGTTTCTCAATAATCTTACAGTGGTGGTCTGTAATGTTTTTTTGTCCAGTATTTTTAGAGCTCTTTTGTGCACGGATGTGATTTTGTTAATCGCTTTGCTGGTCGTGAAACCCCAGGTTGTGGCGCAATATGTCATTCTTTTTGCGGCCTCCAGGGAGAGGGAGTCTTATCTGTTTGAAGGTGTTTAGCGTTCTTATCGGTTTGTGGGAGAGGATTTTTACTTGTTTTTCGAAATGTAATCATAAATAATTATGACGAGTAGGGCTGCAACGATTAGTCGATTAATCGATTATGAAATTCAGCGACAACTAATGCAATAGTCGATAATCGCCAAGGAATTTAATCATTCTAATTTTCAGTGTTTTTTACTCCACCTATTGGCTACACAATTTTGATATTACTTGATCATTTCTGAAAATCCAAAATATGATTAAATATTATTAATAAAGAAACTTGATTATGAAGAAAACCATCAAAATACTAACGTATAAATTAATTGTGATGACTTTGCAGGGTCATTAACTTAATTGTTGTACATTTGTTTGCTAATGTGAACCAAAATTTACTAAATTTCAAGTTGACAAGATTCATTTCTGTTGCTGTGAATATTTTGGGGATTTTTTTAAAAGGAAAATATCTAACTGATTAATCGACTAACCGTGTCAATAATCGGTAACTAATCGACTATTAAAATAATCGTTAGTTGCAGCCCTAATGATGAGACCTAAATATTTAGTTTCGGTGACAAAACTAATTGAAAACAGAATAGCCATTGTTTTTTTGACGTCCTACGTTTTGACGTAGGAGGTTAAAAAAGTGTGGTCAATATTTCTAGCAGCATGCATGACTGGCTGACGCATGCTGCTAGAAATATTGACCACACTTTTTTCTAGCGAGTCCGGGAAAGTGTTATTGATAAAAGATTTGTTAATCAGTGTCATTAGTGGGTGCACATAAGCTAACTTGTTGCGTTTAACTAATTTAGTATCTACGCTCTTTCTCTCTGGAGTTGGAGAGGGAAGAAATACAATTTAGGGTCTCAAAGTGTGTCATTTGTTTGAGCTCGAAAAGTGAGTGGAATCTGGGCTCAGTAACTGTGACAAGGCTGTTTGATGTTGGGCAGATGTTAAGGAAATGTTTGTTAAAAGAATTGGCGATAGTGATGCTATCTGTGATTAGTTTGCCGTCAATATTCAGCTGCATATTATTACTGCTTTTAGCGGGTTTGCCTGATTGATTATCAATTTGTTTCCAAAGCAGTTTACAATTTCCCTTGGCTCTATGAATTAGCGTCACAAAGTAGTTCGCTTTGGCCGATCTAAAAGCTGCAATCGTTTTACATATTAGGGATTTGAAATGAAGGTGGTCCGATTGTCTTTTGGTTTTAATGTATTGGTTTAGGTCCAGATCGTGTTTTTTCATGATTTCCGTTAAGTTGTTATTAAACTATGGTAGGTTTTTCCTTTTTTTTGCAGCCTTTTGGGAATTTTGAGTGTTGATTAATTTTGTCAATCGCGTTGCCGATGATGGCTTCACAGATAGCATTACAGTTTGTTTCCATTTGAGAATTGTCATTTGGTTGGCAATTAAGCATACCCCATTACCCCATTTTAAAAGTGAATTAAGGGATTGCATTCCATTACTTGTAAGTCAACAATATCATAATGCCCATGATTTTTAATTTCTTTGTTTGCCTGTTATGGGGCCAAATGGTACTCTATAAATGTCATGTGAAAGTGGCTGTGGTCTCCCTTAAAGCTGTTGTTGATGTTTCTTCGAGGCCCATTTGATTTTTTATAAGTGCTTGTTGTTACCAAAATGTAAATGATAATCTCACACATCCATTGTTTTGATGGCCGCCATCAGATGTCCCCTTCCAGAGGATGCTTCCTGACACTGACATATGACTTATTCGGTATGCTCCTTGCTAACTCATAGCGTAGCAACCATGCTAAGCGCCTCTGTCCAGTATAGTTTAATGAATGAACCTAAGACTGGTCATTTCCTCTGCGGAAGCAGGTTATGTTTTTGGTCGCGTTGGTTTGTCTATTTCGCCAGGATAACTGAAAGAGTTGTGCACGGATCTGGTTTCTGGTTCTGAATTTTGGTGCATTTCTGTACCCTAAAAGTAACAGAATCATACTTGATCACAAACTTAGCGATAGGTCACTCAGCACTTACCGCGGTCACGTGACCAGACTTCCGGGTTGCGGTGGACGCTGGGAAATGTAGTTGGCTTGTGCTGAGTATGTTTGCTGGTGGCGTCTAAAAGTACTATTTTTTTTTTTTTTTTTGTACCACTACTGCGCAGGTTTGCAATCTCTTGAGTGCCTCTAATTATTATATTGTCATTCATCATATGAAAAACATCAAGACATTTTTGGCTGAATAGAAAATCCTTTTTTTACTAGAAAGGTAAAGTTCATCTTCCTTCATTTTACAAGCTGTTATGGCTCGGTTTGTACAAAATATTTGGCAGTCTTCAGCTCTTGAAGTGGTCAATACTGTTGATAGAAGTACTGCACATTACAGCTGAAAGCATTATCTTGGGGAGAAAACCTCACTGATTAAGTTTTTAGATAACATTTTTGGTACCCTACTATTATTGTTGGTGTGCAGAGGTAGAGTTTGAGCACAAGGTTGTTCAAGGAGGGATAATGACGGCCATTGTCCGTGCCAGACAATGAATTTTGCAGGCCATACCGGCCTCGCATGCCTGCCGTCACACGCATCCACAGCTGCAGATCATACTAGTGTGCAAGCCGTCATGCTTGAAAGGCAATCATTTACATTTTACTATATTCCTGAGTTTTCCTGAGAAGTTTAAAGTTTGGTTACATTGTGAAGTTTGGCCACTTTTCATGTTTTTTTTGACACAAAATAAAGTTGTTAATTTTAGATTGTTATCTGAATTTTGAAGAAAAAAACGTTTTGCAAAACGTGCCCCTTTTGAGAATGAAGTATAGAGACTTGGGCATGCGATTAATATAATTATACTTATACAAATATACAACTATGTATAAATATGTAACATGAATTGTATCAAATATATCTAAATGCATCCAAATATCGAATTATAATTCACAACATGCAAACCACGGAACCTGTATGAGCAAGTTTGCAGGGTTATTTAGAGGTCATCATCATCATCAGTCTGGCTGACCGTTGGGGCACCACTGAAGACTTTGCAACCAGCTCTGAGCTCTCTCCATCTCTCTCTGTCTTTGGCCATTCGCATGGTGTCGCTCAGCCTGCACCTTCTCCACTCTTGGATGTTATCTTCCCATCGCTTTCTCTATTTAGAGGTGTCTGCAGTAAATAGAGGAGGAGTCGCTCTTTTCGCCCTTTTTAAAATTGCCCCTTGGGGGTGTTCGATCAGATCTTAATTTATCTGGCATATATCTATGTCTCCATAATGCACTCTGTTCCCCTCCCTCTCTCATTTGACAAATTACATATTTAAAAATCTTATAGCGAAAGTGACCGCCAGCGAATGCCAGAATCTCATTCCTAACTAGAAGCACTCAGAGATTGCAAACCTGCGCCGTAGTGGTACAAATAAATAGTACTTTTAAGCCCTGGTTCCACTGCACATATATGGAGCTGGACTGTTCGGGACTATCCGCTTAAATTGTGTCTCCATGACGCCGGCACCTTGGAACTGGTCAAATTTTTCGGGCCTGCTCGAGAGGTAGTCCTAGCCTATTGATTGGGCTATGCAAATGCGCGGGGCACTGATTGATCAGCGCAAAGCGCTTCACAGTTGAGATTCCCCAGGGGGGAAAATCCTGCGCGCATCACATTCACCCATGGCAGTGAACAGGGATGTGTCTGTGTGTCTGTGTGTGTCTGTGTGTCTGTGTGTGTCTGTGTGTGTCTGTCTGTCTGTCTGTCTGAATTTTGGAAGATCGCGTCGTTACAAAATGCATTTACCGGTCATTGCGGAACACCGTATGGGGCTGTCTTAACCATCAGATAAAATTCTCTCTCTCTCTCATTAAGTATGATTATGTTACTTATAGGCTACAGAAATGCACCAAAATGTAATCACTTCTTCCGCTGGTCAATTCCAACAATTCTACAAAATTTCATCCAGATCCGTGCGCAACTTCACAAAAACATAAATTGCTTCCGCGGTACAGCCCCGGCGCAGGTAATAATTTTTTAGACTAAATACATGTGAGTTCTCACTGTTGTCTCTCTACTCGCCCACAGACCACATTCTTCAGCCTGTGGTACATGAACAAGCAGAGCCAGAGAAGATGGATCGACTTGGACAAGCCCCTGAAAAAGCAGCTGGACAAGTATGGTCTGGAGCCCACCGTCTACTTCGGCGTAGTCTTCTACGTCCCCAGTGTTACCCAGCTTCAAGAGGAGATCACCAGGTGTATCTACATTGTCAAGCAAATACATAAGACATCAAAATGAATAACTTTATTAGTCAGATTTTCTTTTGTTTGGAATGAAGTTCTGTTATTTGGAATGAAGTAACTAGAACTCACCCTTGGGTGTTGATTGATACAATCAATTATAATATTATAATTTGAATTATTCCTTTATCTCTGCCGGGGCTGTGCCGCGGAAGCAGGTTATGTTTTTGGTCGTGTTAGTCTGTCACCAGGATAACTGAAAAAGTTGTTGGAAATGACCAACGGAAGAAGTGGTTAAGTTTTGGCGCATTCCAGTAATCACCAACTTAGCGATAGATCGCTGGGCACTTACCGTGGTCTCCGGGTTGGACGCTGGGATATGTAGTTGGCCTGTGCTGAGCATGTTCGCCGGTGACGTCAATTGCAATCGCGCTACTCTACGAGCACTTGCATTGATAATGGCTTGCCACACATACTGCTTGCACTAAAAGTACTATCTTTTTGTAGCACTACGGCACAGGTTTGTAATCTATGAGTGCTTGCAGTTGCTAAATAAATTAGCACAACAATGGCACCATTATCCTAATAAAATCCAATTTGACGATTTGGATATTTAAAAAAAAATCTCATCAAATTTCACTGATGGCAGGTTGTGAGTGGACGTGTGCATATCGGCTCTCTCAACCTGTCTTAATTTTGACCTCTGTTGCCCACCAACTCGGCTCCCCTACCCATATATCGGTACTTACCATACTACCCATACTACCCCTACCCAGATATCGGTTACGTTTATATATTTTCTTTGTCATCACCGTGCCAAATTATGCCGGGAAAGTCTGCCCAGTGTCAACTGACTTTAGCGGCACGTTCCGAAGCTGCTGCTGCAGGCTCCTAAATGGGCATCAAGTCGCCGTGCCCCCAAGCAAATTGGCAGAGGCACGTTTTCAACTGTACCGTAAGCTGGGCAAACAGCCTTTCAAAAGAGCTGTTAAGGCTCCCTACAATTCTACTTTGAGGCCTATCCTGGACGCCCTTCAGGCAATATGTGGCCAGACCACCAGACCTACTACTCTTTGCAGGATGTTTCTCCCCCTATTTCCTTCCTCCCTCCCTTGTGTGTGTGTGTGTGCTTGGTTGTTCAGACAAGTTTTCTCGCAAAATACAGGGGGCTGACATTTGTCCCACCGCGTGTAACGCACTTCCTGTGTCTGTATATGTCCCTATGTAAAGTGATCGTAGTGGACGAAAGTGGATGGATTTGTCAGACAAAATGCATGTTTCAAAATCCGCTTACTACAGCTCGCTCTGTGACAAATTACACATCATGCACCCTGCTTCGTTCACCTTATTATTATTAAGTATTGATGGAATACCGCCAAAATCCGACTTGAAGTTACTCACCGATGTGGTCACATATTCTTATTTCATAACCAACAGGATGGCTGCTTCCCTGGTAATTCCGATTTGAATAAGTAAATGGAACGGGTTGTGCAGATCATTCAGTCATGCGTTTGTGGGGCAAAGATCCGCACGAGAGCATTTGGGTGTGGAATAGCACAACGCAAGTAACCATCATCCTTTCAAAATAATGCGGTAGATGTGTGCTCCTGCCGATTAGACCTGTTGAAAATAGTCGAAGACATCTGCCGATTCTCAATCCATAGTCTGAGCAGCGGGCTCGTGCCTCGCGGTCTCATGTGGCGTCAACTCAGCGGCAAGTTCGTTCTCAATCCGTAGCTGGCATCGTGGCCTCGCCGAGTCCTCGAGCTGGCACGCCCCCTTCTGCTAGATGACGATGATGCAGTCCTGCGTCGGGGACTAGCTGAAATCCTTAGCGCGGACATGCTCTGGGTTCGACTGGGCAGTCATACGTGCATTCCTTCGGTTGTGCTGTGTTCTATTGATGCTGTCTCTTCATAATATTAAACCTTGCATACGTAGCTTGGAAAAGTTTGCAAAAGTTGTGCAACAGGAGTTATTTAGACATTTTGTTGTTGCTTTTGAGCACTGTTAATTTTGCTAGTATTTCGGCAATTATAGACTTTTAGGTAAATTGGAACTGATGCTTAGTGAAAAAGAAAATAAACAGCCATTAGTTGAAACCATATTCGGTTCTAATATATATATTTATTTTATTTTATTTTTTTTTCATTTAATGCTTTCTATTTTATTTTGTTCTGCATTTATGCTCTTTTGGTCAACAATTAATACCAATCTTAGTGGTTGATATAGTTGTTTAATTAAACGTGGACGATCAATATATAATATGTGTATATATATGTATGTATATATATGTATATATATGTATATATATATGTGTGTGTGTGTAGCCTGCA
>OMKY01062227.1:0-10000 GCA_900302395.1 Bregmaceros cantori | reverse complement strand
TAGACATGCGGGAAATACGTCAGTGGTGGGATTCGAACCACCGACTCACCGCGCCATTAAGGCATATGCGTGCTTTCCAGTGCACTGCCTAACCGACTGGGCTACTGGGCAGCACTGATTTCTCAAATTTCTGCTGATCAAATGACTGCATTGTTCATAAGATAAGATGCAAGTTATACATCAACTAAATATTATTTGAGTATAGTTTCAAACAATGGTATTGAACCGATGGAGATTCTAAACATGTTCATCAGTGCATCCTACTTGCAACGTACCATTACCAATGTATGTTGCATATTAGACATGTAATTGTGTTTCCATGACAACCGACACACGAAGCCATATTTTTGTCAGACACTGATTCCGTTAGCTTCTGTTGATGAATGCGTGCCCAGGGACGCAGCGGTTCGGTGGCGTTTTGAATTGTGCGTTTTTGTGCGGAATATTTAACGGGCGACTTAAGGGAAGACGACTTGCGTTGCCGTTGCCGCGTCTAATTACATCTCGCCGCCGTTTGTATCGCAGCGGCGCTTGTGTGCAGATCCGCGTGATGCTCGGCCGCGCGGCACGCGGCTACGGAACGAGGCGGGCGAGGCAGTTTCGGCGCCGCTGCTGACACCACAATTGATGTGCGTGGGTGTGACCGTGTGTTTCCCGCGTAGCGGAGCTGACAGCCCTGGGCACCGCGCCACGTTTGAGCTGCGTGTGCGCTCAGTGCCCGTTGGCATGTTGGCGTGCGCTGTTGATACACAGGAAACATGGCAACCTCTTACCTCCTCATTTCCTACTGTGTTGTGATGCTAGTTAATTGAGAGTATAGTGTGTGTGTGTGTGTGTGTGTGTGTAGGGGTCACTTTGCTCATAGTCAGTGCGTCTTCCTCATGTTAAAGTACCGTATTTTTTTAGGGGGTCCGCGTTGGCCGAGTGGTTATGGACACCGCACCTAACGCGACCCCGTTCGTGTTAGTGGCGCTGTGTCTACCGCAGCGTCCGCAGTGTCGCGAGTTCGACTACGCTCGTCGACTTGTCTGCAGTGTCTACCCCCGATCTCTTCAACCCAGTTTCTGACTAATCCTAGCCAATAAAGATGGGAAAATGGCGCTGACGCCGGAAAAAATAACTTTAAAGGACAGATAACCACAAATCACATTCTCAAATACGTGTGTTTTAACGCTCAGCGCACGGGTCTTATATGCAACAAATTGCCCGATTTGCACCATTTTTCCATTAGAAATGTTTACAAACAGTAATACTATAGTGAAGAGTAGCATGTGTTACTCTGCGGCCTTGCACACAGTAATACATGAGGTGTCATACAGCCCTACTCACACATTGAAATGGAGCGTTTGCAGGAGCGGGAGAGGCTTAATCATAACCAGAAAAAAAATCCACATATAAGACGCACTGCATTATAAGGCGCACCTCGTTACTTTATGAAAATTAATGCCTCTAAGGTGCGCATTATAGTGCGGAAAATAAGGTAGTTCTCACATTGACAACCTTCAAATTGGATTTTGTCTAAATGTAAAATGCTGAAAGCATGTACATATTTTTTTCAATTTGGATGCTTATACTTCTTTCTCCTCTCTGCCCTTGCGTCGGAAATTCTTTTTATTGCTAGTATGCCTACATTCGGTCAATCAAAACGTAATGCTTTTCTGTGAAGCGCCTCAAAGTCACTTTGGTCGAGATTTGGTGCTGTGCAACAGATCTGTTGAGTTGCTTGGAGTTGAGTCATAGTTTAGTTCAAACCTCTGCTTTTGGTTCGGTCCGTGTAAAAACGAGAAGAAGAGAAACTCTCGCCTTCCCTGCCTGTTGCAGATATAGCCTCACATGTACTTGCATGTAAAGTAGGGCTGCGACGATTATTTTAATAGTCGATTAGTTGCCAATTTTTGAAACGATCGACTAATCGGTTGGATAGATTTTCCTTTCAAAATACGCCACATTCTTACAGCGAGCAACAATTACGAGAACTTAATCTTGTCGACATGAAATATAGTCGAATTTGGTCATTCAACAGATATGCAGAGATTAAGTTACTTCCTCTGACACTGACTCATTACATGTCATTTATACCGTAATATTTTCATAGATGTCTTCATATTCATGTTTTTTAAAATCAATTATGCCCATTTAATGTTTCATATTCTCGTAAATTACGAATTAAGATAATTGTGTCAATAAAGGGGGGGAATTTCTGCACAAAACTGCAAAACTAGATTCGTTGTCGATTAATTTTATAATCGATTAGTCACCGATTAGTCGACTAAAGCCCTCCTATCCGCTTAAATTGTGTCGCGACGCCAGTGCCACGGAAACTGTAGAAATTTTCGTGCCTCCTCGAGAGGTAGTCCTAGGCGTCCCGTCCCCGTGACTCGCGGCCCGCGGGTCGTAGGGCCACTGATTGGTCAGCCACTGCTTCGAACTGATTGGGCGATGCAAATTGATGCGCGGCGCGCTGATTGAGTTCTCTGCGGGGTTACGGCTTAATAGTTACAGCCCTAATGTAAAGGCATGTGACACGCACACACACACACACACACATACACACACACACACGCACACACGTACACATGCACGCCACACACAGTGTTGTTGCTGCAGGGGTTGAAAACTGAATTATTTTTTAAAACGTTCCGTTCCGAGCGGTTTAGGCAGGTCTAGATTTAACGTTTTCATTCTGAGAACTGTTCCGCCACCAAAATATTGGTCCTGAACTGGTTCGGAACGCAAAGATTTAGTTAATTCTTAGAGTTCCTTATAGTGTGCAAAGTTAAGTTTAGATATATTTTATACAGAATATATTTGGTGGACTTTCAAACTTCAGAGCAACTGTATTAACGTGAAAACCGGGTTTAAAACGCCATTACATTCACTTCCTCGTCTGTCCACAAGATGGAGCTCCAGATGCATGGGGCTTGATGACTGACAGTGAAAGTGGATGGAAATAGTCTCCCAGACATAGGATATGTTAAAATATATAGAGAACAATGTTGGATTTCATAATGTTCCGTTTCTGTTCCGGAACAGTTGAAGAAATCTTTTTTCCTTTCCGTTTCTGCTCCTCGTAAAATTCCGTGAAATTCCGCTCGTTTTCCGTTTTCATTTCCGTTCCTTGAACCGGTCCGGAGCCCTGCACCCTACCCCACAATGCACGACAGAGGAAGTAATTCCTCCGGCAGCTGAAGCTACCAGCAAAAGTGCTGGTACTGTTCTACTCTGCCATCATAGAATCAATCCTCACCTCCTCCATCACGGTGTGGTACACAGGTGCCACATCCAGAGACAAACAGAGCATGTTCGCTCTGCAGAGAAGCTGATTGGCTGCAGCCTCCCACCCATAGATAAGCTGCAGTCTGTGAGCTGGCATACTGTGGTTTTTGTTGTAGGGTGTTAGGCGGTAAAGATGGAGTCTGCAGCCCAGCACCAGGTGTCCGTCGGGGAGGACGTGTCCGTCGGGGAGGTGGTGGTGATGAAGGAAGAAGATGGGGCTGACCCCGGAAACCCGGACGACAACACCCAGGTCATCCTGCAACTACAGCCCATCACATCAGGGTGAGGATATTCATAAGGCTGTCACGATAACACGTTTTTTTTGGACAATAAATTGGCCAAGAAATAAGCAGAAAAAAACAATAATATTGTTCGGTCACCTCGTAGTTGAGTGTGAACGATTGGTTTCTGAAGAACACATCGTGTAACTCTTGCTTCTTTGAAATCTGTTCCTCTTGGTTTTTCAGTGACGAATCGGGAGAAACGGATTCCGCCATAATGACAGTTGAAGCATTGCCAGGTGGGTCCTATTACTTTTATGTGTCATATTATCACTTGCGGTAGACACAGCGCCACTTACATGAATGGGGTCGCGTTAGGTGCGGTGTCCATAACCACTCGGCCAACGCGGACCGCAAGATATTTGCCTGAAGGCGAATCATACCTCACGTAGACTACGGATATGTGTGGAGTGTTTCACACGTTCCCGGGGTTGATTTCGTACGTTTTTTGACATGGAGCTGGGGGGCTTAGTGATGAGTGGATGAATACGGAGCAATACTACTGGAATAAGGTGGGTGCGATATTAATGTTTTTTTTGTTCAAAAGTCACAAAATAACACAAGAAAAAGAGGCTTGCAAAATTGGTGTGTAATTATCCTTACATTTGGGGGTCCGCGTTGGCTGAGTGGTTATGGACACCGCACCTAACGCAACCCCATTCATGTTAGTGGCGCTCGTCGACTTGTCTGCAATGTCTACCCCCAATCTCTTCAACCCAGTTTCCGACTAATCCTATCCCTCTACTAAAGCCTGTGGCCGTTCCTCCTGCATTCATCTATCTCTTCATGCTATAATGAGAAGTTGTTATAACTGTACAGTGCGTAACTCCTAAAGCTGTTCTCCTAATGTAATTTCACCGTGGGAATGACACACGTTTCTAATGATCTCTTTCTCTCTCTATCTACTCCTCGTCCAGAGCCAACGCCGGTGGAACGGGAGGATCTAGAGATGGAACTGGGATACCCCATCACCTGCGGAGACTGCAAAGCCGTGCTGCTGGTCAAGAAGTTTGTCTGTCCTGGCATCAACGTCAAGTGTGTCAAGGTGTGTATTATGGATGGGGTCAGGTATGGGCAGAGTAGCCATAAAAATTACTTAAGTAAAAGTATTGTTACCTCAGCAAAATATTACTCAAGTAAAAGTCAAAAGTAGTCATCCAAATAGTTACTCAAGTAAAAGTAAAAAAGTACTCCCCAAAAAAGTTACTTAAGTAGCGAAAGTACTGAGTAACTTTGAGTAAAAAAAAATCTCTTTTCAAAATGTAATTGAATGCCTCTTCTTGATTTACAACTCCCAGAAATCACCCGGTTTTTCATATCCTCGAAGGAGAGATATTAGAGAAAGAAGAGAAACCAAGACAGAGAGCGAGAGAGAAAGAGACAGAGAGAGAGATAGATCGAGAGAGAGAGGGAGATATGACGCCAACATATGTGCCGACAGATCCCAACGGGTGTCGCTAAAGGCCAAGTTAATGCAACGAGTACTTTTTACTGACATTTCAGTAAAAAGTTTTTTTTTTTTACCTCAAATTTACTCAAGTACAAGTAGAAAGTCACTTGTGAAAAATGTACTCCAAAAGTAAAAAAGTAAATTGTAACAGAGTAAATGTAATCCATGTCTGCAACAATGACTACTACTGCTACTAGTACACAGCCACTGCCGCACGCCTGTGAATTATTCTCTATCTCGTGGCCACTGGCGTTGGGCCGGCAGTTAGGTGACGCCTTCTGATAGTTGACAAAACAACAACAAAGAGACCAAAAACAAAAGAAGCCGCAAGGAGACAAGATTGCATGTTTGAGGCGATGGAAGCCATATTGGTATTGGCAAGCGTGTGCTATGTCCAAAAAACGGCTATAACAGTACTGTTCCTGTCTAGGTAGGGAGGATTGCCCTAATGTGGGCCATTGCCTAATGTGGGACACCTAACGGCAGTGGCTCTGGCTCCTCCCTAAACTAATGGAAGTCAGTGAAACTATGGTAAAAGCAAACTAACTTAAAGTGTCTAACATTAGGTTCAACTGTTCAATACTGCATTTAACTGTACCACTTTAGGCAATAAACTGTCCCACATTAGGAAGATGCAGAAATTGGCCCACATTAGGGCAATCCACACCATCGGTTTTCTGAATCAGCTCCACACCTAAACCTGTTAAGGTAGTATTGTAGCAAAATTTGAAATTGTTAAATTCGGCCAGATATTAACAGCCAAACAGGATGTTTAAAAGTACTGAAAGTGCAAATAACAGCCGTAGAATTAGGCCTATGCAGTAGTCCCCACTGTTTAAGGTGTATCCCCGGAAAAAAAAAGTATAGAAAAATGTATGCTGTATGATGAGATTGAAGATGGCTTTCCCTCGCCTTTGCTCCTTTGTCATTATAATTTCTGCATAGAAGATGAATAATCTAGATATTCATCTATCTCTGTTCTCTGTTCAGAGAATAGCTGTAAGTTGTTTTGTACGTTCCAAATAGCCCCGTTTTTAACTAGGGCTCTGTGAAGTCTGTGGAAAGATTAGAACAGGGGGTCTGCCAAAGGACTGAATACGTTAACATATGCATTTGTCAACAACGGATTGAGGAAAAAAACATTATGTTTTCTAACATTACCAGGTTGTTGTTTTTTTCAATTTGAAATCATTTACTCACAGAATGTTCATTGTTGGAACAAATGCTGTTCTATTTCATTACAGCTATTATTTTCATTTGTACTGCGTTTACATATTATTTAGCTCATTTAGAATTGTATTGGAAGATGAAGATAGAAGATACTTTATTTTAGTCACACATACATACATACATGTACAGTGATATTCTTCCTCCGCATTTAACCCATCCCTGAGGAGCGGTGGGCAGCCGCGGTGCAGTGCCCGGGGGCCAACTCCAGTTCTGAGCTACTGACTGAGCAGGTTGACTAGAACATGTTTTTGGTGGTGGGGGAAACCGGAGTGCCCGGAGGAAACCCACACAGACACGGGGAGAACATGTAAGCTCCACATAGAAAGGACCTATCCGGGTTGGGATTCCAACCCAGGACCTTCTAGCTGTGAGGCAGCAATGCTCCACCGTGTCGGCCTTCATTTGTCATTGTTATATAGACATTGATATAATCAATGTATCATGGTGTATGATTAAAGTTTTACCTTGAACAAAATTAGCCTTGACTTGAATACATTTAAATGTAGGGGGTTCCGCAAGCTACTTTTCCTGGGAAAGCAGTCCTTGAGGTGAAGAAGTTTAAGAGCCCCTGTCTCAGGCAACACGCAAACCATGTCTGTCACCGCGTGCATGGCCACGTCCCGTCGAGTCGTCAGCTGGTCAGCTTGCTGGCTGACAAATTATGAGTTTGCCACAGTGAGAAGGATAGATGTTTAGCTTTCCACCGCGTACGGGTAAACACTCGTACTCCGGCCGGACGCCGGAGCTCCTTTGTTCTCCACTGCCAGTCCGCTTGCAGGCACTGAGAATCCACGGGGGATTATCGCCAAACAAATAACAAATATGTGTTACCCCGTTTCCTCCCGGCTGCTTCGCGGACAGTCGCGGGTCGCAGACGGATACTTAACAAGTAACAAGTGTTGTTGTCTTGGGTTGGTCGTACTTTTCCGCGATGGTTTGGTTGTGCTGAAATTGAATACCCATCATCTCTGATGTCGGTAAATGTCTTAGTAAGCTTTTGTGGATTTAGATTTTCCACTCTTTGGTATGGAATATCATTATATGCCCAATATGAATAGCATTAATTCATACATTTTCATACTGAAAATACAACTCAAACCGAGGTACATATTGAAATGGAACTACAGAATATTTTGTATTGAACTTAATATTAGACACATTACCATAGTTTGCTTTTACCACACTTTCACTGACATTCATAAGTTTAGTGAGGATCCAGAGCCACTGGGGCTTACACAGTGGCCCACATTAGGGCAATCCACCCTAATCACTCTCCCCCAAGTAGTTTATTTCCCTATGCAATGATGTTGTTGAACTGGGGCAAAGTTCAACAGTGAATACTCACACTATGTGACTTTGTGACCTATAAAATATATTACCTGTGTCACCTTCCATCTTTATTGTTACTATTGTTTTACGGTATTCGTCGGAGTTTCTACTGTGGCCCTGAGATTCTGATTCCCTTATTTTTATGTTAGAGTCCGAGGTCGGTATGCTGTTTTGCAGTGTTTTACCCAACGAGACGTTTAATTATGCTTGATGAACGTATCATTGCGAACACACTCTTTTTTGACGTTATTGAACTGAGGCGTATTTTAGTTCAGAATTTGTTCATATCAGATTTCAAAAGCCTTCCGAGTGATGACACAGCAATAAAGCAAAAAACAAATTCCAAACTGCACCGTTTCCAGCCACCTCTGAGAATGTAACTCAGCACCCTAATCTAACCCAACATTAAGAGTTAAATATTGT
The DNA here is from genome assembly GCA_900302395.1 of Bregmaceros cantori. Taxonomy (NCBI): domain Eukaryota; kingdom Metazoa; phylum Chordata; class Actinopteri; order Gadiformes; family Bregmacerotidae; genus Bregmaceros; species Bregmaceros cantori. The sequence goes on along the minus strand of OMKY01062227.1, from coordinate 2,011 downwards.
CTTTTGTTCTGCTTGTACACTGCCAATAATGTTGACAAATTATAGATGACAGCAACATAAAAAAAGAATGAAAAAAAGAACAAAAAAGTTCATTTTGGGGAACCACCTGTTCATAGTTCAAAATGATGACCTATAAACGATGAATGAGCAAATTCATTTTTACAAGAACTGAACTGAAATTTGAACAAGTTCATGTTGAAAGTGAAGTTTCCCAACACTGCCATTTTGTCAGATACAAATGTGAAACCGAATGTGGAGCCAGTGTGGCTGAGAGACACATGGCTGGCGATATTGTTGTTTTCTCCTCCTGGGGTTGGAACAACCATCTGATCTATACTGTGGTCTCCACCGTCTCCAGACCGCTTCAATTAACACTCATCAAATCCACCATCCATTGTCTGCAGCGTCGCCACCTAGTGCTCCTCGGGACAAATAAGGGGAGTAAGGGTGCAAGAGGAATTTGGAATTTCTTGGCAACGCAGCATTTGAAATGTGTGGGAGTGTCCGGCTTTCGAAAGGACATATAAGTGATCATGAACTGAGGAGTACTGTAAAGACAATAGCGTTGTCAAAATAATTGTAATATGAGAAATGCATCTCAGTGAAAAATAAATCATCAAAAGAATCACTTTTGTGCAAATGTTTTGGGAATACAGAACTGTGTGTGTGTGTTGTGTTTAAGACTTCTCCCGGGGCATCAAGCAAAAGCGACAAGCATCACGACTAGTGCCCGAGAGAGATCAAGAGACCAGCCTCACTGAATGCAAAGGCTCAGTCTCTCAACCCCCGCGTCCGCCGAGGCTGTTGATAGCCCAGGTTGTTTGAACGGGCCGACGGCTGTCTGAACCAACACCTCTGAGTTTTGGAAGTGGGCCCAGTCACACCAAACCTTCATTAGACCACAGCATGGGGGGGCAACCACATCACTGCCTTGACATAACCAGTGAAACCAGAAAAAAAAACACCAACATGTCCGCTTCTGTGCATGAACCTTCCTATGTCAGTTTTTGTGCATGCATTTTTGTACAAAACATTTACATTGATGGAGGATAGAGGTGTGAAGACTAATGCATTTATTGATGCATGGCTCTGTGGTGCAGTTATTTAGACTGCTGCATAGCAGTCTTGTGCCTGTGGCTTAGTGTCTTAGTCAGTGCGCTCGGCTGTCGTGGTATATAAGTATGCTGCTGGTCTGCTTCCCTACTCTCTCACTCCGTCATAGGGGGTGGTATGCAAGTGTAACGAGTGTGAAACGAACCAGAGGTTGGTGCATTAGAATCACACAACGCATATGATTGGATAAGAGAGCACATGACGTAGGTGGGGGGAGTTCCCAGCATGCAACAGGAGCATAGCTGCTGGAGGAAAGTACCACCATTACTGGAAACGCCTGTGCCTAGGACAGTGTATAAAAGCAGTTGGTTGCCCTAAGCGATCACTGTGTGTATATACTCAATTATATTTTGCCCTTGTTACACAAGGCAGCACTTTTAAACAAGGTATCAACTTTAAAAAGTGCTAATAACATTCTTCTTTAATGGGGCTCCATTCCTGTACGCTCAGGTATTGGGATTTTATGGACCTACTATTAACCGGAAGCAAGTGATCCATCTTAGATGGTGCAGATTGCATATACACATCAAATGTATTGTAGTGCAAAACAGAAGCTCAATAAGATGATTATTCTTTTTCATTTCAAGAAATCCAAGACTGTGCAACTGTGTGAACAAAGAAGAGTTTATTATTTTGTGTGCTACAGTGTTGCCATGGAGGTAATTATTATCTATATTTTGGAAGAAACTGTGTTTGTTATTTTTCAAACTGGAGCCTGCTTCTATCTCTTGCATCTCTATGTAGTGTGCATTGCCCTAAAGTGGGCCACTGCCTAATGTGGGACACCTAAGCTCCTGGCTCCTCCATAAACTAATGAATGTCAGTGAAACTATGGAAAAAACAAACTACGTTAATGTATCTAACATTAAGTTCAAATGTTCAACACTACATTTCACTG
>OMKY01062217.1:8493-18923 GCA_900302395.1 Bregmaceros cantori | reverse complement strand
GACTTTCTGGAACTGGATTTGTCATCTCTCTGGTTGCATGACCAGCTTCAGTGTGGTGGGGGAAGGGGAAGTGAGTATTTTTTTTTTTATGTTATTTTTTGGGCACAAGCACCATTTTTCATTCTTTATTGAGAGATAGTGACAGGATTTAATCAGAAACTGGGATGAAGAGTCGGGGGGGGACATTGCAGAAAAGCCGGAGAAGAGTCGGAGCCCGCAAGAGCAGGCACTGCTCGACCTATGATGCGCGCTATAACCACTTTGCCACCGCGCGCCTCGAACCACAGTGCTTTTGAATTGTTTCACATCTCCAGGCTCGGATGCCAGGGGAAGGAAGTGTCTGACTTGTCCGTACTGATTAATTCCATTGAGAATGAAACAGCGAAGACTTTAGCTTGTTCAGAAAACTTTTTAAATGTCATGATGCCGTGGTGTCAATATTACTTACTGTGTGTGTGAGTGAGTGTGTGTGTATGTGTCACTGTAATTCTGTGTGTGTGTCACTGTAATTCTCAGTTTACATCCCTTGAATTCAAAAGTGTCAACTTCACATCACCTTGCAACATGGTATTTCAGAAGGTTTGAGAAAATATGTGGCATGCAGACAAGATAATGAATAGTCACGGAGCGAGATTTAGCGAACAAATTTTGAATCCTTATGACTTTCAAGCAAAAAATAGTTTTCTTTACGTCCACAATATGGAGTCATTGGCGATCATGCATGCTACATGATTTGTAAAATCTGCCTATTTAAATTTGTTTTTAAAATATATTTCTTGTTCTATTGTCACAGTCATCTATTTGTTGATATGGATCACCTTTATGGTATGTTTGAGATAATGATATTCAGCCATGCCCTGCCTCATACATGCACATGAATGCAAAAGCAAATTTGACTTTTTGTCTCCCTCCCTCTCTTTCTCCTTGTTATTCATCACCTCCTGTCCTCATATTTGGTGTCGCTTCAGGACTGGATTGCCAGAGATTGCGATATCACTTTGGCACACACCCTATTATATTATCAATATTTATTATTTGTGATATTTCAATATTTCTCGACACGCCGACATCAAAGCGCCGAGTGACTGCATGTTGATGTCATACCATTGACAAACGCATTCTACCTCTTTATGTGCTTCCCAAAAAGCAGCGGCTGGCTCCGAGTCGATATTTGTGGTCTCCGTTGCATCACCCTCGATAAAATATTATTTATTTAGGTGTCTGTGCCTCAGACCAGACTGCGTATAGTGCACATAAAACAGGTCATGGTCCCCACTCTGTGGTAGCATGCGCTGACCCACAAACTCTTAGTGCCCCACACACCTGCTTCTAGTAGGTTCCACAGATGAATGCACATTGACTATCCATGTGTGTACCGTCAAAAGTAAAAACATGCCTTACAGTTGCAGTCACTTTCTCTCTCTGTCACACACACAGGATTTATTGTATCCTCGAAGCGCGCAGCCTCCGAGGATGTAATGGTTTTGTGCGCGGCATTGCCGCATCCGCCACAGCAGATCTTTGGGTTAACGCGATGACTTTTGTAATGGTGTCTCAGATTCTGTGTGTTAATGCTCTAGGGCAGGTTCATGAGCAGATGCAATGTTGTATGCAGATATGGCTTAATTCAAGGTGTTCAAATTTTTGTATTTTCCATAACTTCTGTTCGGGTAAATGGATTTGCCTCATATTTCGTATTTTGTTTTCAGGTATACACCTTTAGCTCTGGGGACGACTGCATAGGCCTAGGTTTGTTTTGAAGGAGACTGATGAGGATCAAATCCTCGACTACACTACTATGTGAAATCCTGCCGATATTGGGGGAACCAAGGATCAGTCCTTTATTCCGGATTGTCAGAACAGCAGACAGCACTCAAGTGGAGAAATATGGGTGAATCCCTTCCAGGATGAACTTTCAGCCAACTTGCCCCAAACAACCTCCCATGACCAAGCACTCTGACAAACTCCCCTTGATCCTCAAACTTCCTGACGATCCCCCTTGGCCCTTTCCTTCCCTCCTGTTTTATAGAAAAATATACGTCAGAATGCACCTCGGTTTATCCAGCCAATTGCAATCTTGCATATTACTGTCAATCACAGAAGCCCCTGAACCCCACATGGTCCCATGCCTTGACGACACTTGACCGGCCTGTTGCCTCAAGGGGGCGTTTGGGGGTGTTGCACAGGCTAACACTGTACAAAACAGGGGGCACGTCCGTGAAGAGACGGGCGTCTATATCTGAGCCGCAAGAGCCTGCGACACGGCGAGTCGGCAACCCCTGGGGTCCGAGCTGAACCTTGGTCCAGGCCAAGGGTCGGGTACCACATGAGTCACGATGCAATAAAAATGGCGGGCTTCAAAGTTTGAGAGAGGACGAGGTGGGCGGGGCTTTGGGCGGGGCTTTGTAGAGTTGACACGATGCCTTGTAACTCTGCAAATTAACACTAAAACTAGTAAATATTCAACTCCCTCCGTTGTTGTAATAACTCTGAAAGAGTCAATGAACTTTCACACTGCATATTTAACACCGCAAAATTTACTGTGCAGCATCATCCCCGCCCCTAATTCATTGCACACGTGGCAGGGCGCCCCGCCCTCTCTGATAAAATCAACGCCCCTTTCATTTTTTTTTCTACAGCCAGGCCTGCATGCTTGTGTCGATAAGCGAGAAGCCGTAATGGAGGGTTTTCATGACCCAACTCGAGGGTTGCATAGCATAATCTGAATGCTTCCAGAGGAGGATGGCATCGCCATGGTAAATCCATGTCATGTTGGACAGACTCTCGTCCCTCTTAAACAGGCTTGACTTAGCCCCACCCTACTCTACTCGACCCACGTTCAGCTGCTTTCCGACTAGCACAGTACCACATACCCAGGTACTCAGGTTCCGAGCAGGTAGTACCTAGTGCTATGGATGCTGTTGATCGACCAACAGTCACTGTCCTGAACTTAGCAAAAATGCATTTTCCCACTATGCCCCGTTTTCATGGAATAGTCCGCAGCAACATTTTATCTTGGCAGCAATCCTTACAGTGTATGTTTTTAAGCATATGCTTCACAAAGTGCTCAAGGAAACATGTAAATTCTGTGTTAAAACGTCAACAAGTCTCTTCTCTGCCACTGCACCAAAAGCCCTTTTAAAATGTGTCTGTTTTTTTACACTTTGTTTTACTCCATTTTATTTTTGTATATGATGTGTCACGTTTGATGTCTCTGGACATCCTTCCATGGGACAACTATTGAATGAATAGGAAAAAGGATAGAAGGAAGTTATCTTCTTTGAAAGTCAGAAATACTGCTTCGGCTAATGCTTCCGTAACCTGGGATTAGTAGTTAAAAAAAAAGTGAGGTTTGTCGGAAATGTTTTTTTTTTTTTTTTTTTTAATAAAATAAGTTGACCTGAAATTTTATATTCCAAATGTTAGAAACAACATACCATACATTTTCACACAGAACAGAACCTTTATGTGCATGGATATTTATTTTTTCCAAAGATACATAACAAATTGCCATATACTTAAGAAATTATGCTGATATTTCAACTCCCAACTCTGCTTCCCTGGCATTATTTTAAGTCTTCCTGACTCCACGTTATATGTTTTTGCGTGCGTGTCTGTAGTCTATATTTAGGTGCCGTGCTGTGTTCAAGCAAAGGGAATGTGCATGCCTGTGTCGCATCGTCACTGACTTCCTTTATTCACGGCGGCTGCCTCATCTTGTTGTTTTCGTGAATTTGCTCAGAAATATGTGTATGTGTGTGTGTTTGTGTGTAGTGCTAAATTTGGCACTGGGGGAGAGCGTTAGCATCATCAAGCCTGGTTTACACACCTGCTGTGTGAAGTTTAGGAGATGGACATTAATTCAAACTCAATATGTTTCTCTTACAGACATACTGCAAATTCCTCAGTTTTGGATCCAAAATGGATGCAACAAATGTGGTTTGATTTTGAAATAACCAGGTGCAGTGAGGTCAGTTAAAAACCATTATTCACTCTACCTGGAATGGTCTTTAACTCTTTCAGCGCCACCAACCTCCACAGACGTCCTGCAGAAAAACACAGTTATACTGCTAAAGATGTCACAAGATATTTTTTTTAGAATGAAGAACTGTCTAATTGCCTACAGAGTAGAAATACTCATCTAATCTTCAACCAGCAGTGCAAATGTTTTGCTGTGGATGAGGTTGTGTGTCAGGTATTTCTGTCTAGTTGTGAGGTGAGGTTGTGTGTGTGGCTGGGAAGTATTGCCAGCTGTAATGTTGGCCTGAGGAACCAGAACCAACATATCGTCCACGCATCGCACACGATTAGAACGATCATTGGCTCAGTTAAAACCTGGGTTGAAAAACCCAGGTTGTGAAAAAAAAAAAGTGTCAATCAAATCATGTTATCCAGTCACAGCGCAGTAGGTGGAACAAGCGGCGTGGAGGCGTGACAACCAAACTTCCGCCACGTCTCGATTCGAATAATTTGATTGGTCAGCCTGTATACGGGTAACATCTGCCTGATTTGCCTTGACCAAATGTACCGTGTAGGGGTGTGCGATGCGTGGAGGATTCATTGGTTCTGGCTCATCAGGCTACTGTGATGTGAGGTTGTGTGTGTCTGGCAGATACGTCTGTTGAGCTGTGGGTTGGGTTGTGTTTGTGGCAGGTAAGTCTGTCCAACTGCGAGGTGAGGTTTTGTCTGTGGCAGGTAAGTCTGTTTAGCTGTGGGTGAGGTTGTGTGTGTGGCAGGTCAGTCTGTCTAGCTCTGTGTGAGGTTGTGTGTGTTGCAGGTAAGTCTGTCTAGCTGTGGGTAAGGTTGGGTGTGTGTCTCTGTGGCTGGTAAGTCTGTCTAGCTGTGGGTAAGGTTGGGTGTGTGTCTCTGTGGCTGGTAAGTCTGTCTAGCTGTGGGTAAGGTTATGTGTGTGGCAGGTAAGTCTGTCTAGCTGTGGGTAAGGTTATGCGTGTGGCAGGTAAGTCTGTCTAGCTGTGGGTAAGGTTGGTGCGTGCTCTGTGGCTGGTAAGTCTGTCTAGCTGTGGGTAAGGTTGGGTGTGTGTCTCTGTGGCTGGTAAGTCTGTCTAGCTCTGGGTGAGGTTGTGCGTGTGGCAGGTAAGACTGTCTAGCTGTGAGGTGAGGTTAATAATAAATCATGTTGTTTAGTGCCAGGCCTGGCCACACTGCCTCTGCGATTGGACGACATGTTCTTGATTGTCCCAGTCTTTTGGCCTGCTGCGTGTGTATGTCTCTGGACAGTTACTGCTGTCTAGAGTGTGTGTATCTGTGTGTATGTGTGTGTGTGTCTGTTTGTGTGTGACAGTTTGAGCTGTCTAAAGTGTGTGTATCTGTGTGTGTTTGTGTGTGACAGTTTGAGCTGCCTAGAGTGTGTGTGTTTCTGTCTGTGTGTTTGAATAGTTTCAGCTGGCGTGCCTGTTTTTGTCGTTGTGTGCGTATGTACTGTTTGTATGAATTCTGCTGTCTACATTGAGTGTCAGTGTATGTCTGTGTGTCTGGACAACTCCTGCTGCAAGTGTTCAATCTCATTCAGTTTAAGGTGACACTTGTGGTAAATGAGTCACAAAAGGAGAACATTAAAGTAATGTAATAGTAACTCAAGTAATTAGTAATTGAATGACAATTGAATTCACTAAAATGTATGGTGTTAGTTTACTAGTTACTGGCTCAGCATCCGTCTGGTGGTACAAGTGTGCAGTAAGTGGGAAGAGTGTTCTCCACACAGCGTCAAACTTGGGCCTGTCTGACGTGCATTGATTGATTGTCTCTTTGTGTTCCATTGGATTCCATGTTGTCAAATCCATCAAAACCCATGCTTTGTATTGAGCCGTCGGCTGCCCTTATGCTCGCAGCCCTCGGCTCAGCGTGTAGCGAAGCCCTCAAAGGGGTTAACATTGACCCACGGATGTATGACGGATCGCAGAAGTTGATTCCACTGGTCAACTTTGTGTCAAACTTCACATTCTGACTTGACCTAATGCAGTTAGTTTTTGATGACATCATGTTGGTTGTGTGTAAGTAAGATAGATGACTGTTGACTTTTGGGGGGGGGGGGGGTTTGTTAACTAAAATCTGATGAAGACAAAAAAATCAATTGTACTCCAACCAAGGCACAATGTCATGATGTATATATTTACTCTATAATAATATTTTGTATTTAAATAGTGCTTTTCTAAGTCCTCAAAGCTACATGCTCATACCAGTGACGGCGGCTGCCATTTTATGCTGGCCGTACACTGTGCGTTTTTTTTTTTTTTTCAATCGCGTCAAACGCTGCTGCTCACACTGTGCAATCCGATGGTCGGGTGCGATATGACTGCCGACACTAAACGACACATCGGACACGATCAGGTATGGAAGTATGTTGTATGGAAGTGCATCCATGTGCCATTTCTCCAATGAGAAGTAAATCGGTCCCCGCCCTCCCGACCCGACTGAATTTCTGTTGTTTGATATTCTCCCAATCGATCGGGAGGTGCTTGGCGAGCGTTAATCACTTCTCGTGGACCAACGTACACTGCGCAACGTGAGTCACACGATCGGCGCAAAATTCGGCCCGATCTCGGAAACAGTCGCACGACTGGAAAATTGTGGCAAAACGGGACAAAAATCGCACAGCGTACGCTCAGCTTGAGACGCTCAGACCACGACCCATCGGCAGTGTCCAAGGACACTTTGACGTGAGGACTGTCGGAGCCAGTATTCAAACCCCCAACCTTGTGATCTTCCACCCTCCAGCCGTTGCCATCCACTCTTCTTTATAGCTTTATCACTTACTGCCATACAACAAAACACATTGCAATAAAACGTCAGCATTAATTTAATATAAAACGTCAGCATTAATTTCATCGGCACATGGTGACACACAGTTATAAGCCCAACAGATTTGTATATCCATTATGGAAATGTGTGCTTGATTATTCCAAGAAACAATTTAATTCATGTAGACATCACTGGGAAGGGAGAGATTTGGCTAATTTGGGATAGATACTTTATTAATACCCAGAGAAATCTATCCCCAAATTTTGCCATTCTCAAGGCCCGCTACAACACAGAAGGAGGAATGACCTCACTGTTAAATATAAGCTGTGTCCGAAATCGTTTCTTATCCCCTACTCCCTATATAGTGCACTCACTTATAGTGCACTCAACAGCAACGGACACTCGAGTCGGCGCCCTTCAAAATCATTATAATATATATAATTATAAAATATTTAATTATACAATTCAACAATCATCACAAGAAGTCAGAAGTACTTGCATTCATAACTATTTGCCGTGGCCGGTCGTGATTTACTCCCGCCGTGCAATGTTTTTGTAGTTTAGGTTGTTTTTAAAACGTCTCGCAATACATTATGGGTTATACTGCTTCATCTAGTGTCATCAATGCTCACTACTTTTCGCGGTGCATTGTGGGATACTTTGAGTGCACTATATTGGGCACATGGAGAATTCGGACACCCCTACAAAACGGCGTGCGCCCCATATAGGGCACTATATAGGGAATGGGGAGTGATTTCGGACACAGCCATAGTTTGTCTCAGCGTTGTTCTGCAGTTTTGCCAATAAACAAACTAAGAAGCCGCAGGTGACTCACTGTTGGACAGTAATTCAGAGAATACCACATGTGATTCATTGTGCTCCTCATTGTTGCAGTGCTAAAAAAGGAAACCATGTCTTCCAATACTTCTATGGAGCTTTTGTCCTGTCTTGTTCCATCCTCTTCATTGTTGTTGGACTGTCATTGGTTTTCAATAATATGTCTCTGCCCAGACTTACTGGAATCTTTTGTCGTTAGTCACAGACAGAAGAATGAGACCAGCCGGTTTTTTTTCCTTATGAAAGGGAAATTATACAACATCTAGCACTTTCCTGTGATCAAATTCGAACACCTGTGGCTATATTGACGTCAAGTAGCTCTGAAAGAATTATGGTTGAGCGACAACCACATATATTCAGCTGACGTCAGAAAGAGACCCACTCTTTCACTTTCAGTCGATCATTTTCTCCCTTCTTCCTCCTTTTCTTTCTTATTTTCTCTTTTTATTTCACCCTCTCTCACTCTTTCACTCCCCTATCCTCTATCACTCCCCCTCTCTTTCTGTCCTCTGTCGCTTTTTACCTTTCTCTTTCTCCTTCTGTCTCTTTGTCTCGCTCCATGTCTCTCATTTCTGCTATATTTCTCTCTACCTCCCTCGCTTTCCATATTTGTCACTTTGTCCCTATCTCTTTTTCTTTTTGTCTCTCTTCGTCATTATCCCTTTCTCCTGATGTATATTTAGTTCTTACTCTCTCTCTCTCCCTCACTGTCATTTGTGTCTCCCTTGTTTTCTCTTTCTGGGTGTCTCTCCCACTCTCTCTTCCCTATTCCTCTCTCTCCCTCCCTCACTTCTCCATCTTCCGACCTGCATCGTTACATTGCTTGTGACAGATGCATCGCCCCACTACAAGATTAGAATATCATCTCGAGACACATGGGAGAGAGAGATTCATATGGAGATAATGTCGTCAAGTTAAATTTCTAATATTTTACTCACACATTGAACCTGTTGCTCTGATTCAACTGCTGGCTAGGAGTGTGTGTGTGTGTGTGTGTGTGTGTGTGTGCACACTACACCTGTCTATCTTCGTCACTCACCTGCAAACAACCGTGCAGCTGTTATCAACTTTGACACTTGTCACAAAACGTTGCTTTTTGTTGCAGCTGTTTGTTGATTGCTGTTTGTTGATTGCTGTTTGTTGATTGTTGTTTGTTGATTGATCAGGTGCTTGAGTAATCGATTCGAGTAATGATTATTTGGTGTGTGCATGTCCCAATGACACTCACCATTCCCAGCGTCATGGCCCCGCCCATTCTCCTGGATATTGAACACTGTAAAGTCCCACATTAACACAGATAATACAATAAAGATAAGTATGTTCGGGTGAAAAAGCTAGCAAAGAAGAATAGGCTCTTCTGTGTGTGTGTGTGTGTGTGGCTGTCTCTCTTTCTTTTTTTTCCACCGTCCGAAGAGTGAGGGAAATATTAAATATCTACGCACAATTTTGTCAATCCATCATTGTTTTTATATTATATTCTGTCTTTTATATGATATTCTGTATTATATTCTATGGAAGCGCTGGCGAGGACTTGACGCTCTCCCTCCTCGCACTGATCAGGGAGACTGCGGAGAATAACTTGCTGGAAAGTGTTGCACTGTTGACCACAAATGCTCAGGCACTGTTTTCTTTTTTGTTTGCTCAGTTTGCGTTTGGTTTAGTGTGCAGTCTCCAGTAAGTGGAGATTGTGAGACATCTAACTTTTGCAATAGAAAATCATGTTTCCGGTTAATAATTGTTTCAGTTTCAAAGTAAAAATGTATATATTCATATCAATCAATTAATCATCTGAAAAATGATCCAAATGATTGTTCCACGGTTGCAGTGATTTCAGAAAGTGTGCGCTAACAAACCCCGACCTGGGACTGGAATCAATCGGTGTCTCTCCAATGTGCTATGCTATGGCGTCAAAAGAGAGTCTGTCTACCGAGTCCCAGTTGCTAAGGGAGCAGGCACCGTGACATGAAAAGGATGGCGGGGTTCAGGAGCGGGTGAAAATGCTGCGGTCGGCAGCTCTTCAGGGAGGTGTGAATTACAGGTTGGGGAGCTGGGCTTTTCTTGCTCACTGGAGAAGGGCAGGAGATGAGCTCCGGTGAGGAGACCGGGGGAACGCGGCGGCTGTCTGAGAGAGTGTGAGTGTGTGAGTGAGAGCCGCACAGCCTTGGGAGAGAGAGTGATGAGTGGGGGAATATTGAGCCACAAAGCATTTATGTCGGATCAAAGCTAATCCCCCAACTTTGGGGGGAAAGGATTCACCGATTCCCTGAGCGTGCTCTCCCTCGCCGTTTCTATTTCTACCTCTCTCTCTCTCTCTCTCTCTCTCTCTCTCTCTCTCTGTCTTTATTATTTTCATTCAGTTTCTTAATTATCTTTAAGCCTAGTCATAATATATTTTTTATATTTGTCTTTCTTTCATTGCGCCCAGCCCTCTCTACTTTATGTGATGTATTTTAACCTAATAAAGTATATCTATATATCTATATATCTATGATACCCTGTCCTTCTCGCTGTTTGAGAATTACAAGTTAATTTTAACATTAACATTACCTCAGTTCTGCCAGAAGAATGGCTAGCTTGCTGCGGCTAAAGCTGTTGGCCTTTAGTTCAGCTGTAACCATTGTTCCCCGGCCAAGCGCCTCTCTCCCTCTCTCCTTTTCTCTCCCTCTCTCTCCCTCTCTCTCTCTCTCTCTCTCTCCTCCCTCTACCTCTCTCTCCCTCTATTGTCAGTGTGGAGAGCATGACTCGGCAGGCTGGAAATATCCTGGGCATCTTTTGGCGTTGATTACGTCCGCCGCTGTAATTTCTGTTCAAAGTTCTGCAGGTGCCCAGGAGAG
>OMKY01062177.1:3532-14612 GCA_900302395.1 Bregmaceros cantori | reverse complement strand
CCACCCGACACAAAGTCACGCCCATTCTCAATTTCCCCATGCAAGTTAATGCCAGAAGCCGGGCGTCCGGGCGGGGACAAAATTCGGCTGTTAAACCAATCGCGGTGCAGTTTCAACGTGTCTGTTTTACGTTCAGCGTACCAATCAGTTTCCCTTGAAGCCCCATTGACGTAGCGCAGTCCGGGGGCGTGTCAAAGCATATCATGTATGCATTTCGCCGTATGTGTTCAGCTGAACTGGTTACGAGACCTGCGTTACGGAGAGAATGATTTCAAAACGGGAATAAAGTTGTATCAGTTAGTGATAAAAATGAAATAAATAGCGCATTGTAGCACACATTTAGTCAATGACATAAACACACAACAGACAGTAAATTTGACCATTTATTTTTCTGACATGTTAGGGGAAGCTGGGCTTCCCTTGCAGTCTTAAAGCAATCGCCCCTGACTTTGACACTACATATTTAACACTGCAAGATTTACTGTGTACCTTGTAAAGGTATTTTTTGACACAGTCCCTTTTCTGATTTTATTTGACACGTTTAGCATGCTACCGACAGTGCGTATGCTGTGGACTGAAGCCACAGGCACGAAAGGATATGTGCTGGATGTGGGTGCGTAACTGACGGGGCCATCCATGATCGCTTCAACCCAGTTTCCGACAACCGTATTTTGCGGACCGTTGAGCGCACCTCTCTAAAAGCCGCACCCCCATCATTTTTAAGAAAACATGCACCAGCCTAAAAGCCATCTACTGAAATTAATATTTAGTTTAACTGAACAGAAAAGAACTGAGCTGACCAGTCTCCGAACGGAGCCTGAAAACAACGGCGCTTGTCATAACAACGGCAAAACAACCACCTACCACAACCTACCACAGAGCTATGACGAGTGTGTCATGCGCAGATGCAAACTAGGCGAGTGTCCTGCGCGCCATCTTGGATAGGATCAAGACAGCATTCAAATGTGACTTACGTTTCTTTAAAAATGTTATACTAACGCGCCGTTAGCATTGCTGCTTCACAGCTAGAAGGTCCTGGATTCAAATCCCAACCCTGACAGGTTCCACAACCAAAAACATGTTCTAGTTAACCTGGCTGCCCACTGCTCCTCAGGGAAGGGTTAATAGCGGAGGATGAATTTCACTGTACATGTATATATGTGTGATAATAACTAAAACTGTGCACAACTCAAACAAGAAAAATAAAAGACGCCACCTCCCCATGGCATGCTAAAACACTTTGAAGAATCTGTAAATATATTAAACAGCAACTTAATGAGTAATATAATTATTGATGATATATCAATTAATTTCCTGCCAAAAGTTGGAATAAAACTGTAAACAAAATGTACCATTTTGGTGGTTATAATACTTAATACTAATTGTTAAATAGATAACAAATAAAGAGGATGTATTTAAGCAGCTATTATTTAAAATATGTTAACAATTTATTTATTCATTTATTTATTTATTTTCAATACATTTTCATTGGTTGGAACTCCAGCCTTCCTCAAAAATGAAAATTTATTTATCAGAAACAAATCAAAATTATGATATTCAATTATATAAAAATATATGACCCTTGGCCTAATAATTAATGCAACACATGTAATCATTGATTATATACATTATGAATAAATTATATTATCATGAATATAATTACTGACGCAAATGATTGCCAAAGCCGGTTATTTGCACAATTTGATAATAACAAGAAATAGCAAATACACACATACTATTGATCATTAGAATATATATATTTTTTTGTACCCACAGCCGGATATTGTGTGTACATCATGTCTTAGGCTTAGCTCAGCTCAGTAAATCCTTCAGAGAGAAACTCCTTCCAATTTATCGGATTTCAAGAATGGGCGACATCACATGCGGACTTACACAGAATTTCGACTGCCGACGCTCAGTGCTTTTATTGGATTCCAAGAATGTTCAACATCCCGTCGCAGAATTTCCACTGACGGACAACTTGTGAAAAGCAGCTTTTCATAATGACAGATATGTGATGAGGGAGAGACGGAAACAGAGCGGCGAGCCAGGCAGAATACAACTAGGGGGAAGATGAAGCAAGCAGTCTGTGTCGAAATGATAGAATTGTGTAAAATCATTATAGAGTCGCTTTCGTGACAAGAGAATTAAGGGGGTGGGAAGAAAGGAAGACGCAGGGACGACCGTGCGTCACTGTAGGCGTTGACTCCCTTTGTGTGGCTGTGGATTTAACAGGCAGAGAGAGAGGGAGAGAGGGGATGGAGAGGGGAGGCTACTGTGCCAATGATCTTGCCTATTTTACTGCTTTGATCCCTAGACTTGTGCGGGCCTGGAAAAACGGATCCCTGCAAATGTACTGTCTTCTAGAGCTGCAACCGATTCATCGATGATAATCGATTATTGAATTAATCGGGAACTAATTTGATAATCGATTAATCGACAGCGATTAATCGTTTCGCTTGTTTGGTCACTGCTCTTAAATGTGTTGGATATGTTGTTCAACGTTTGCAATATCTACAATTTCGTGTGCTGCAGTAGCTCAGTCTGTTAAGAGTGAGTACACTAGCGCAGCACACAAATGCCATATGTGTGGCACACAGAATGGTGGGTTCGCTTCCCCTCCCTGACATCTTTGCCGCGTGTCTCCTCCCCCTTCTTCACCTTTTTTAGCCAATCCTGAATAAAGCTCCGAATAGGACGAATTTCTTCCGAAAATACAAATGTTCCGATTTCAAAGAAAGAAATGAATAGATTAATAGATTCATCGTCAGAAAAGATGGCTGATTAATCGATTATCAAAATAATCGTTAGTTGCTGCGGTACTGTCGTCTTCTAAAGTTGTAAACATTTGAGCACACACAGCCCAACAGAAGGAAACAAAAACAGAAAACGAAGACTTCCCTTCCCAAATCCGCTCATTGATTGACACTGAAAAACAAAACAAAAAACAACATAAATGTGTCATGTAAACTAGGGGTGCATCGATCCTTTGATTTTAACGATCGGTACTACCCTTGGTAGTACCGAAACTATTTGGCACAGTTGTCAATTTCAATTATAGTTAAGGTAAATAAACAGTCAATTGGCATGCTCCCCGACTTATTTACCAATCCTGATCGGGACAAAATAACACGTCCCGATCCTCGGAAAAAAGTCCAGTCCTCATGCACCTCTAATGTAAACGATCTGTATTATTTGTCTCTTTTAGTGACCCCCGATGGAGGGGGCAATTGTCTAGGACGTACAATACAATAGTGGCTTGCCGGCGGCAGCCATGTTAGGAATATGATCGTGGTCAGACGAACAGACATCGAGCGATATTTGCTTAACATTACCAGTTTAAAAGTGTGCTATTATTTATGTATCCATGGTAATATGATATTAGACCCTTTGGAGGTCTGATGTTAAGCAGACAGGCTCTGTCTAAAGTTTGTCCATGGCGTCATCTTCCGCAAAAGTACTCATCTCATAATCAGTGTCCACCGGGGCTGGACCAGGTACGGGTTTTCTGTAGCCAGGATAGAATTGAGCCGGGTGAGCACAATGCCTGGAGCAGAACAGGTTTCCAGTGAGGTCTCGTCAACAAATTGAATTGAAGCAATACGCTTTAAACAACGGAACAGATATCTAGCGAGACTTCGTCTAAGTATGGATCTGAAGCATGACATGCTCAGTCAGGTTACTGACCTGAACTGAGGTTTTGGGGCTGCATCTCTCCGGGGTCGGATGCAGCCTTAAATAGGGGCGGACTGCTGATTGCAGATGCAGAGCAGCTGGCGGCGTTGGGAGTTTCGCGGACGTCCAGCTGTCCACGCTGACTTGTAACATACAGTTGATAGCAGCTCATTTCTACAGTGCAGAGTTTTCCTGATGTTTCTCCCACACCCTCTATCCTTCTTGCCCTTCAGATATGGGGGGCTTTGTGGAGGGGGAGCGTGTGCAGACGGTGTCCCAGGGTGACGCGGCTCTCATCCACACGCCGCGCATCCACAGCTTCCCAAGACCCCAGATCACTTGGTTCAGAGACGGCCGCAAGATCCCTTCCAGCAGCCGCATGTAAGTCCACCGTGCGAGCGTGTGGCGTATATATGTCATGTGACTCTTAGTGTTGTGTGAAGAGCTGTGTCTTATTCACTCTGGCGAAAATTTTTAATTTGGGTGGAAAGTTAAACTCCTGTGCAGCCTGGCGAGCCAGAACCAACGCATCGTCCACACGTTGCACATCACACAAAGCTGTAATTTGAATATTGATAAAAAATCTTAATGACTCCTGCTTTTTTTGCATTAAATAATTGAAAGTAACTTTTACTCATTACATTTTAAATGAAGTAATTTTGTACTTTTACTCGAGTACATTTTATATAGGTAATTTTACTTTTACTCTTAGTACTATTTAAGCAAAGTAAAGATACTTTTACAATTTTTCCACCTCTGGTAATTGGCAATTACCCCCTGATGTCTGTGTTATTTTGTCGCGCGTTCTGGCAGGATTAGTAAAAGCCTGTCTTTTGCTCAATTTAAAAGACATTGTGACGTATATGTGCCGTATTTTTGCTTGTACACACATACACACTTAACTTTCACACACACGCATGTGTGTGTGTGTATTAACAAAGTTAAACAAATTCAGAATTCAAACCATTGTGGTGTTTCGCTGAATCACGGTAGGTAACTCAGTGGAATTATTACTTCACAAATCACTGACATCGCGCATTTGCGCGTCAAATGAAACTCAGACGGCCTCCGCAATTATTCCAAATTACCAGAGGTCCATAGGTAATAAAAGTCGAATTGGGCGTGGGCCGAGATTTGAACCGCGCATACAGCCATCCGTGTATGGTTCTCTACATATACGTGTGTGCATGATTCTTGTTTTCCATGCAGATCTATTTGCACCAGCATATTACCCTCAGGGATGTCTGTGCGGCACTCGTCGTTGTCTCTGTTCTGTGTGTGTGCGTGCGTGTGTGTGTGTAGGAGTGTGTGTAGTTCTTTTCCGTGTGTGCATCCAGTGATTTGATAGTCAAACAACTAAAGAAGGGCTTAACAGGGCTTAGGGGGGTAAGAACACTAACAGAAAGCACTTGTATCAAATTGAATTGGATTTAAATTTTAAACCATCAGTTATCGCAAGGAGCGCTGGAAAGACACACAGCAGATTAATAGCTGTGCTCCTGAGCCACCAGTGCGCCCGCTGCCCTGTGATTGATCGCTGATCGGGATGCGATGTCACAAGCAGAACAGCAAAATTGTCTCTTTACCTGCGCTGGGGCGGTGCCCGCAGAGCAGATTATGTTTTCATCCGCTTTGGTTTGTCCCTTCAATAACTGAAAAAGTTGAGCACGATTCTGGATTAAATTTTCCAGAGTTGTTGGAAATGACAAAAGGATGAAGTGATTCAATTTTGGTACATTTCTGTAGTTTATAAGCAACATCGCTCTGCATGAAAAGTGCTCTATAAATAAAGTTTGATTTGATATCGGTGAACGATCCCCGTTCTCCATAGTGACATCACGCGTGTCTCCTGCAGCTGCTGGCGGTGCCATTTCCGATCGCGTTCGGGATGTTCCAGAATTAAAAATGCTGACGTGCTGCCGAGTGCAATTTAAGGTTGTCTGCTCCCCATCTTTGCATCCGCGTGTATAGCACAGTGGTAACATACTTAACGACAACTTCCCGAGTTCGAATCCCGTCGCAAGCACTTCTTTGCGTCTTTTTTTTTTTTTTCAACCTGCAAATTGAAAATTAGCCGCAGGTTTGCAATCTCTGAGTGCTTCTAGTTGTGAATGCTTTAATGGTAAAATAATACAAAGACAGCTCAACCGCACACATCGCAGAGTGGTTTAGGGCTGATCAAGTTTAGATCAAGTCCTGACCATTTGTAGATTCGCCTTCGATCATTGACATTAATGATGTGAGTGAAAACGTAGTATTGATCATTTTATTGGTTAATTAGGTGGTTTTGGATTTGTCATCCACATGGTGTGTTGATTTTGAATATTTGATTGATTACTTTGCCATGTATTGGCATGAAAGAGAAGACACACAAAACACGTATTAAACAGCATATGGCTGACACTAAATGCTTGAAAACTAAATTATTTTTTAAAAAGTTCCGTTCTGAACGGTTCAGGCAGGACTATGTTTAACGTTTTCGATTTCGGAACTGTTCCGCTAACAAAATATCGGTCCTGAACTTGTTCGGAACGCAAAAATTTCGTTCGTTCTTAAAGTTCCTTATATTGTCCAATGTTACGTTTTTAGATATACTTAGTACAAAATATATTTGCTGGACTTTCAAACTTGCATCTGTATTAACGTGAAACCAGGTTTAAAACGCCATTACATTTGCTTCCTCGTCTGTCCACAAGACGGAGCCCCAGATGCATGGGGCTTGATGACCAACAGTGAAAGTTGGATGGATGCAAAACTGGAAATAGTCTCCCAGACATAGGATATGTTCAACTATATAGAGAACAGAAAAAAATGGATTTCATAATGTTCCGTTTCTGTTCCGGTTGATAAATCTTTTTTCTTTTCCGTTTCCGCTTCTCATAAAATTCTGTAGAATCCTGTTCGTTTTCGGTTTTCGTTTTCCTTGAACCGCTTCGGAGCCCTATCTTAATGGTCGTCACTCTCCTGCATGTCGAGTGTTGGATAATCTACAAAATCTACAAAAGTATGTAGTTGTGTCTTCTTGAGCTGTGTCTGCAGCTACAACGACCACAACAAATCTTGTTGTACGAAATAAGATTGTTGAAACCGAAAACGAACAGGATTCTACACAATTTTAGGAGGAGCGGAAACGGAACAGAACATTATGAAAATCCACAAAACCGGTTAAAAACGTTTTTTTTTCTGTTCTCTATATATTTTAATGTCCTATGTCTGGGAGACCATTTCCGGTTGCGCATCCATCCAACTTTCACTGTCAGTCGTCAAGCCCCATGCATCTGGGGCTCCATGTTGTGGACAGACGAGGAAGCGAACGTAATTACGTTTTAAACCCGGCTTTAACGTTAATACAGTTACACTGAAGTTTGAAAGTCTTAAAGAACTTTAAGAACGAACAAAGTTTTAGTGTTCCGAACTGGTTCAGGACCGATATTTTGGTGTTGGAACGGTTCAGAGAACGAAAACGTTAAACATAGGCCTGCCTGAACGGAGCGGAACTTTTTAACAATAATTTTGTTTTCCAGCCCTGCCTCGTGTAACCATGGCTCTATGGATCTAGATGAACACCAGAGGCACCTTAATAAGCCTCCTCCACATCACACAGACATGATTGATGCCTGACACAGAAATGATTGGCAGGTGTCATCTCGGCCATATTACTGGGGATCATTCCAGACAGCCAGCGTCCAGACTCGTGGAATACCCCTTAAGGGGGTTTCCTTCCTACTGCATGTTGAGTGAGACAGTAATAGTTACCATTTCTGGATGTGCATCTCAGCCATTAAGGGTGTATTCACACCGCATTTTGAATTTGTTGCGGGTTTGTTCCTGGATGCAGTGCGGGTTGTTTCCCGCAGGAGGCGCGGGTTGATCGGACACAGTCGTATTCAAACCAGCGTTTAAGAGCCGAGATCAATTTGGCAACAACTACACGTGTTTTCTGCAGTCGTTCGCTGATTGGATGATGAATTGTAATGTGTTATGGTACAATAATATATTTGATGTTGATGTAATTATGTTGTTATATATATTCTGCATCCTGTCCCCATTACTCACCATTAGCGTTAGTAGGGGAGCTGTGCTGTGTGACCTATATTAATAAACCATCCAGTGGATTCCCCTCAACTTTGTGTGACATGAATCTGCTTCCAATTCGCTCCCCTACGAACGTTACATCGCGTCACGGCGCGTTTGCCGCGCGTTCATTCCCGGGTTCGGACTACCTCGATCAGCATGGCTCGTCTCGAATGATATAGCGCGGATTCATCCGGTTCAATAAAGTCACGCACCCAACCATCATTAAACACTGTATGCACAACACACCCCAAACACATTACACAACTACAACAACAACAACAACAACAACAACAACAATAACGACAACACTCTCTGGTGGGAGCACAGTGTCAAAATAAAATAACGCGATGACACGATGGCACGGTTCCTCTGGTTACAGAATGGATGGATTTGAAATTCTCGGTTAGCTTGTTAACCACAATACAACAAATGTCCACTGCCCGACATCTACCTCAGGAAAGGGCAAGATAACACCCTGCCAGGGGTCGTTCAAGGTCACATGTGACTTGGTTGGGGAGCTGCTCAACGTGTGCATACATCAGAGGCGCTGCCGCCAGGACGCATGAAATAAAACATTTTACTGGAGCCGGTCCAGACCACGGTTTGATTGCGAGGTTTGGGCAGTAGCAGACTGCATGTAATTTGATTGCAGTCATCAGATTAGAAAAAATAGTAACTGTAGGCCCTTACAGTTACATTTTAACTCTTTCAGCGGCAACCATTTTAGCACTATAAAATGTGCACTGGTGTTTGCAAGTCCTACAAATATCCTCCACAAATTATATCTAAACACAACAGTGTATAATAATAATAATAATAATAATAATAATAATAATAATAATAATAATAATAATAATAATAATAATAATAATAATAATAATAATAATAATAATTCCTACAGCAAGCTTTGCGCGTGTTTTTGCCTGCCTATGCATCTGTGTGTGTGTGTGTGTATCTTTTCGCACACACACACACACACACACACACACACACACACACACACAGAAACACACACACAGCAAAACACACCACACACAAAAAAATCACACACGTAGAAACATTTTCAGAGCATCGCACGCTTTTTAAGGATAATAATTACTCTTTCTGCACCAACCATGGTAACGAAAATATGTACCAAGTACTCCCCTCAAATGATATCTGAACACAACAGATTTTAATGTAAAGTACTTTCTAGGGCAAAATGTGATTACAATTTTCTAGATTCTAAATATATGTTCTCATATATGTGGTGCTGAGATTGTTACAATACAAATATGGGAAAATAAACTAGAATGATACATTCCTGCAAAGTGATGTGGGTGGAAGGCCTTTGAACTGGTTCAAGGAACAAAAAACAGGAACCTTTTGTATTTTCTGGGCAACAGAAACCAAACGTTTGTAGTGACCTACATATTAATGATTATTGAGCCTTATACAGGACTAGGTCACGTGGGGTTTTGGCTGACGAAATAACCCACGTGTGGTCGCTTGTGACTGGCGATTGTGACATCACATCAATAAAACAAGAGTATTTATAAAATCTATGATGCAGCAGTGAAGTAGGAATCTGATACAAGTCAGCGGGGACAGCGGGACGAACGGCGTGCCTCGTTCGTTAAAGTTAGGGGTTATTGATAGGTTGTTATTATGTGATAGGAGGGTAAGGTTAATGTTAGGGGTTATTGATAGGTTATTATTATGTGATAGGAGGTAGGTAGGGTTTATGTTAGGGGTTATTGATAGGTTATTATTATGTGATAGGAGGTTAGGGTTAATGTTAGGGGTTATTGATAGGTTATTATTATGTGATAGGAGGTTATGGTTAATGTTAGGGGTTAGGGTTAGCGTTATGTTAGGAGTTAGGGGCTAAGGTTTTGTAGAGATTGATCGTTTTGGGGATTTGCACATCACGCTATAGCGTCAGCACTGTTGTTGACAGCGCTGGCTGTTAGTGTTAGCTCCGCGTTCAGCCACACCGAGCGGACCCAACACCTCCTGGAATTAACATGGGGGCACAAATGAGCTACTGCAGGCCCGTTTTGTAGCTGGATGCTAACACATTTTGCTTGCATTTTCGTTCGCTGATAGCATGCTGTCAACGGCCGATCGCTGTATCCGGTGTTACACCGGGTGCTGGGAATTAGCTTTTATTTGAACATGTTTTAGAAATAAAAATGAGCGTCAAGTAAAAAGAGAAATGGCTCTTTATAAGTCTGAAGTGGCCCATTTGTGTTAACATGCCGAGTGAAAATATTGTAATGAATGCACGCGCGGTGCATCCTGTGCCGCCACCGTTGGCGACTCAGCATGTCCGACATGCCCCTATATATAGAGTCAGAACGGACCTTGGCAATGGCTGAGTTCAGCTATTGCCGATGTCGTTCATATATTCCCCAGCTCCTCCACGAGGGGGCGCTTGCGTTACAATATGTACTGCTGCGGTGTGTGTTTGTGTGTGTTGAATGAACACATAAAAAGCAAACTGAGGTTGGCTCCACATTCACACGGAACCAGCGAATGTGGAGCCAACTTCGGCTTCCTCACATAATAATAATAATCTGTAGCGGTTCGCATTTCTTGGGGAAATTTCATACCCACGTGGACACTGTGAGATTCTATGACCAGCACATTCATGCCCATATTTGGACTGGTGTAACTGTCTTTGTGTCTCATTGTGATGTCATCGACACACCCCCTCCGCTGTCTACCAGACACGAGGGCATTCAGTGTTCCATTCTCATTCTGTTTCGACTCTTGAAGAATAAACAGCTTTTATGATAGAGGCTGTGTGATTCCTTTACACACATACCTCTACAGTGTTGAGTATTGCTACAAGACGTGTACTGTTCTCACCTGTGATTATTACCTGGGCCGGGGGCGGAGCCGGTTATGTTTTTGGTCGCGTTGGTTTGTCCCGTAATGAAGGCTTATTCTTTTCATCAGTGTGATCTTTATGTAAACAATTAAACTGTTTTATATTTTTCTGGATAGTCAACATTTTAATGGTTTACATTAGGGATGGTCTCTCATACTTGCCAAACAGTTTCCGATACCAGTTCCGTAAAGAGGGGTGTTCGCGCAGCGTGCAGTGTCGAGAGAGGCTTCAGCGGGTTTTTTTTTGGGCAATTTCTAAAAAAGATTTAAAAAAATTGCAAATTGGGTATCGGGAGTACTCGGTAACGGCGAGTACTGTAATGACTGTACTCGTGCTTGCATCGTTTTAAAAAAAAAATGATGGGTGCATCCTAGGTGCAACGGATCGCTGTTGATCCGTGATCCTTTCGGATCACGTGTGGTCCGCGGTCCACACACGTGTACAGCGGACCAG
>OMKY01062141.1:0-10694 GCA_900302395.1 Bregmaceros cantori | reverse complement strand
CTGACTGTCCCACATTAGGAAGTTGCAAAAAATGACCAATATTAGGGCAATCCACCCATGCTGGTTTCCAAACCCACCTGTTCCAGTTAGCATCTCCTTTGTCCTTTGCTTCTTTGTTGACCCCCTTTTTTTGTCTGTGTGTTTATCAGGGCTCTGAACCGGTTCAAGGAACGAAAACTGGAAACAAACGGAAATTTATGGAATTTTACGAGGAGCGGAAACGGAAACGAAGAAAGATGTATTCAACTGTTCCGGAACAGAAACGGAACATTATGAAATCCACAAAACCGGTTAAAAACGTTGTTTTTTTTTCTTGTTCCCTATATATTTGAACGTTTCCTATGTCAGTCATCAAGCCCCATGCATCTGGGGCTTCATCTTGTGGGCAGACGAGGAAGTGAATGTAAAGGCATTTTAAACCCCCTTTTAATGTTAATACAGTTACACAGAAGTTTGAAAGTCCACCAAATATATTTTGTATAAACTACATCTAAACATAACATTGCACAATATGAGGAACTTTAGGAACGAACGAAATGTTTGTGTTCCGAACCGGGTATTTTGGTGGCGGAAAACAGTAAACATAAAACAGAGACCTGCCTGAACC
Organism: Bregmaceros cantori; assembly: GCA_900302395.1. Taxonomy (NCBI): domain Eukaryota; kingdom Metazoa; phylum Chordata; class Actinopteri; order Gadiformes; family Bregmacerotidae; genus Bregmaceros; species Bregmaceros cantori. Next base: position 10,087 of record OMKY01062141.1, on the reverse strand, counting down.
GTTCGGAACGCCCTGTGTTTATTTCTTGTAATGTCTGGTTGTTCCTGATACCACATTTCCTAGTAAAGTGTCTGTGTGTTTTGGTACTCATAAATTAATCCATTAAAAAGCAATATTAATATTGTTGATACTGATCACTCAGTACTCTTCTTAAAAGTAAAGTTATTACATCCCCAAAATGCCCGAATGCTGAGTGTAATGTATATGACATCACAGCAAGCATGGCTCAACAATATGATATTATTTTGACCTGCAGAGCATTTTAATCTTTCAGTTAATTTTTGTTAAGTTCAGCAGCTGCCCGGTGCCAAACTACCATACTCGCTTTATTGGAAGTAAGTTTTAAACTTCATGTCACATTCATAATCAGGGTTGGCAGGGGTTACTTTTTCTACAAAATGATTTACTATACATTGCAGGTCTTCAAAGCATAATATAAGTAGAATACATCGTGAATTAAATAAATTAGGAACAACCAAAATTTTGTTACATTATTTGCTGTATGCTTTTATTAAAATTATTTTTAGTAATTCAACATAGGATTACTTTAAAAACACTTGAATCATATAATTCTAACTAATAACTTCATGTGTTCCAAATGTTTTTAATTAATGATATCCGGGGTGGTTTCAGGCTACATTATGAGCTGAACACCTGCAGTGTATAGAAATAAAACATTTCTAAAAAGTAATCCAAAAGTAACCCATCCCAACCCTGTTCATAATGTACTAAGAATTTATATAATATTTTACTCTTTTATTATTGTCTTTTTATTTTTCATTTTTTAATTTGAGAGATAGTGATATGATTAAATCGGAATAGCGAAGTAACGAAAAAGAAAATTGAAGTAACAATATAGTAACTAAATGTGTTTCTGTAAGTAGCTTTAAAGTATCTGCTTTGGTAATGTGTTAGATTAATATTTACTGAAAACAAAAGCTAGAATCCAATAATTTAGTTACTGTGCGTAGTTAGGGGCATCAATGATTATTCCAGTCGGGAAAAAAAAACATTTGTGATGTGAAATTATAAGAATAAGCGGCTGCCCTCTATCGGACAAACACTGACGCAATGTGCTCGACAGGGGGCAGTGTTGTCATTCAATGGAAGAGCCTAACCCAATTTTGGTCCGCGTCCGCCATCTATCGACTTCTCGGCATTGTGGTATGTTATCTAAACGGGAACGTTCTCTTATTATGTTTTGGATAATGTAACGGGTGTAAACAAAAAAACGCACGATTCTGCTTGCAAAATAAAACGATGGTTTTATTACATAGACGCACCGCATGTCGGTGTCTTGTCAGACATTTACAGATAGACAGATTTTTTCCCTCCTGCGTACGCCAAAACTCATGAAGCACGCCTGCGTACAAACACGGAGCCACGACCAGAGACGGGCAGTAACGCATTACATTTACTCTGTTACAATTTTTTGTATGATTTTCAACTTTTGGAGTACATTTTTCACAAGTTACTTTCTACTTTTACTCAAGTAAATTTGAGGTGAAAATAACTACTTTTTACTGATATGTCAGCAATTTGCTACTCATTACATTAACGTGGCCTTTAGCGACACCTGTTGGGAACTGTTGGCACAGATATTGGCCTTGGCGTCATATCTCTCTCTCTCTCTCTCTCTCTCTCCCTCTCGTGCAATCTTTCCATCTCTCTCTCTCTCTCTCTCTCTCTCTCTCTCTCTCTCTCTGTTGCTTTCTCTCACATATTCAATTACATTTTGAAAAGAGAATTGGTCCTTTTTTTTACTTGAAGTTACTCACCACTTTCGCTGCTTTTTTGTGGAGTACTTTTTACTTTTACTTAAGTAACTATTTGGATGACTACCTTTTACTTTTACTTGAGTCATATTTTGCTGAGGTAACAATACTTTTACTTGAGTCATTTTTATGGCTATTCTGCCCATGTCTGGCCACGACAGCCGAGCCCCCCTGCCTGCTTGATTAAGGGGGCGGGGCGTCAAATGTGAAGCACATTTGTATTAAAAAAAAAATAAAAGTGTATAGATATATATTTTAAATTAAATATATCATCTACCTGGCTCATCCCAATTAGATCATCTTTGTAATGTTTGCTTCATTCATTTATTTATTTTTACTCAGTTTATTCTGTAAAGTGACGCAATTAAACGCCTTTGATGACTTGTGGGGCAAGAACAATTATTGTTATTGTTGTTGTTGTTGTTGTTGTTGTTGTTGTTGTTGTTGTTGTTGTTGTTGTTGTTGTTGTTGTTGTTGTTGTTGTTGTTGTTGTTGTTGTTGTTGTTGTTAATAATAATAATAATAATAATAATAATAATAATAATGATTAACAATACAGCCGGCTTGGGCATGGTGACGTCATGGCTTGGGTACGGCAGACATTTTGGGAGCCTCACCGTACGTATACGTATAGTGAAGTGGTATACCTTACCACTTCACATTTATTGCATTGGGGTAAATGGAAAGCAAATTAAACTGCAATCAATCGCCAGCATATCAATAATAGATTAAGACTGTTAAACTGTCAATCTTATGCAAATATCGCTCTCTGCATGTTCGCCTGACTGCAATGCAGCTCCCAAAATGTCTGCCACCCACAAGCCGCTATGTCACGATGCCCAAGCCCTATTGCCTTTTTTGCTGTTTCATTCATCTGTTTAAACAGTATTTAGCCAAGAAGGTCCCATTGAAGCATAACATGTCTCCTGGCCAATGCATCAATGCATTCTGAAAGTGAGTTTGTATTATGGGTTCACGCATCATTACAACTAATTGATTTAAATTGCTGGAATGTACAAAATTGTCTAGCTGCACTCAGAGATTGCAAACATGCACCGTAGTGGTACAAACAAAAATAGTACTTGTAGTATACTACAAGCATAATATATAATACAAGCATAATACTAGCAGTATGTGTGGGAACCCATTATCAATGCAAGTGCTCCTAGAGTAGCGCGATTGCGATTGACGCCGCCGATGAACATGCCAACTACATTTCCCAGCGGCCACTGCGACCCAGAAGTCTGGTCATGTGACTGCGGTAAACGCCCTGCGATCTATCGGTAAGTTGGTGATTAAGTATTATTATGTTACTTATAGGCTACAGAAATGCACCAAAATGTAATCACTTCTTCCGTTGGTCATTTTCCAACAACTAATTTACAACACCAAAATTTTGCGCAGATCTGTGAACAACTTTTTCAGTTATCCCCGTGACAGAGAGACAAACCAACGTGACCCAAAACTGTACATAAGCTGCTCCGGCGCAGGTAAAAATAGTCAAAAATGCAACTAAATCTAATTGACAAGTAATTCCAAGCATTCCACAATATATTTTCATTCAAGTCAACATAGTAGGTGTTCAAATGTCCATCGGTCGCGCACTTGGTTTCCGACTGGCATCAGCCATGCACTTTCAGTGCACTGGAATTGAACCAACAAATCTGGGAACAGCCCTGTGCACTAACAATAGTGCACAAATTACACAAGTGCGCCATTTGAGGGACAAGAAAAGGCACTGCTCTATAATAATATACTTCCTATGCACTTGCTCTAACATTGTGATACATACTAGACATATTTCGCATGTCAATATGTGTTTGCATGTGCACTTTGATGACAATTAACATGATCTCAGACCTCTTGAAGTGTCTGATCTGATTTCAGTTGATTTCAGTTCATTATTTGAAGAATTCCACAGGTTCACACTGGAAACCATGTGGTCTTTTTTGGATCTGAAGTTTTATGAAATTACCAGTTCCTCTGGTGAAGTTCATTTGTGTTTTGCCAAGGGGGGGGGGAGTCGTCCAAATCGATCCAATATTTGCAGGGATGAGAAGGTTAATTAGTAAAAGGTAAAATTGCGTCCAAGATCCCATTAATATATTTTGAAATGAATACAGTGATTGCTTTAAATTAATTTTGTCGTATAGGATACCAACTGAGTTACAGCTACACACAGTCTGTTACTCCCCAATCCTGCCTATTTGTCAGAACTGCTTTGGAAGTGGAATCTGTTGTTTTACGTGCCAGTATATTTCCGTCCTTTTTTCCTAGGCAGCATATTGTCAGTTTTTATTGTGTTTTATCCCCCGCTAGCCCTGGGATTTTTCTATCCCCCTCTATCTACCTTCCCATCCTCCGTCAGCTGTCCCCATCACTGTGATACTCTCTGGGTGAGTTGCCTGTGGTGGTTCCTGTGTCAGCTAGGTGGCGCCTTTGGACATCTTCCCTCTTTTCACTGTGGCCTGCTGAATATAGTATTGTCCACTGTTCATGTGTTTGTCAGTTTTTTGCGCCGTTTGTTATCACAGCGGTTAAACCAGTTAAATTATGGCAAAAAACCAGCTACTTACCTTTGTGTACTTCCTTCTTGTCAGCATCTTTGTTTATTTCTGGCTGTTGAAGCTGTCGTTTTTGGTTAGGTCACCAAGCTGACGGGCCCGACCTATGACGTATGTGGCTGTGAAGGGGTATCCTAATTCATAGGGGTACAGTTTCAAGCCCTACGCCTTCAGCTCCATTTGAAATGATGAGGGGTAGGGAGTAGGGGTAGAAAAATAGATTAGCCCTTGTACTACGATCTTGGACCGAAGTAAAACAAAAGAAACAAATGTGACATTGTCGTCCTTTCTTTTTTCAGTTTTTTCTTATCACCGAAACACGGAGCTTCCTGGGTATAATGGTTGGATGTGCTCCACTGTCAAATATGGATTTTGTAGACCAACACTTTCAAAATGTCTGAATTTATAAAATATATATAATATATTTTGTCTATGCAGTGGGGACGACTGCATAGGTTATGCAATAGGGCTGCAACTAACGATTATTTTAATAGTCGATTAGTTGCTGATTATTGAAACGATCAATCGATTAATCGGTTGGATATTTTTCCTTTTTAAAAATACCCCAAATTCTCACAGGGAGCAACAATTACAAAAAATAACCAACCAATGTACAAAGATTTAATTACTTTCTCTGACACAAATTCATTACATGTCATTTATACTGAAATATTTTCATTGTTTTCTCCATATTCATGTATTTTCTGTTTCATATTTTTGAAAAATATGAATGAATATCAAATTTTTTTATGATCAATGGGGGAAACATCAGCATGATTCAATTATTTGCCGATTATCGATTATTAGATTGGTTGTTCGATTAGTCACCGATTAATCGACTAATCGTTGCAGCCCTATTATGCAATGATTTTCCTCGACGTGGCCCCTGTGCGGAGGTGAAACCTCCATCTCTTCCTTTGACAGCATATTGGGTGCATCATCCTTCCTTCCTTCTCTCCTCCGCTTATTTTCATATATACACTCCACTGAAAGAAACTAACCTCAAAAAATACCAATCATGTGACTCACTGGATGGTGGATCAGTGAATCACGGTGAATCACGCGGCCGGCAGTAATTAGAATTCCAAGCTGGGATGGGGACAGGATCTGCTCAAAATGGGCAAGCCTTTCTCCAGACCAGGGATATCGGGTTTCTTCAGCTCAGTCATGAAACTGCGATTAGAATCAGCTTTATTGCCATTGCCAGTGATACACAGTTCACAGACTAGGTCATTCTCGTCAGTATCTTTCATTAGTAGTGATGCAAAGGTCAGGGCTTGAAAACGAAATTATTTTTAAAACGTTCCGTTCCGAGCGGTTTTCGTTCTCGGAACCGTTCCGCCTCCAAAATATCGGTCCTGAATCGGTTCGGAACGCAAAGATTACGTTCGCTCTTAAAGTTCCTTATATTTTGCAATGTTAAGTTTATATATAGTTTATATGAAACATATTTGGAGTATTCAAACTTCAGTGCAACTGTATTAACGTGAAACCGGGTTTAAAGCACCATTACATTAGTTTCCTCGTCTGTCCACAAGATGGAGCCCCACAACCGCAAGAAATAGTCTCCCAGACATAATACGTGTTAAAATATATGGAGAACAAAAAATAAAACGTTTTTAACCGGTTTTGTGGATTTTATAATGTTCCATTTCTGTTCCGGAACAGTTGAAGAAACTTTTTTCGTTTACGTTTCTGCTCCCTGAAAAATTCCGCAAGATTCTGTTCGTTTTCGTTTTCGTTCCTTGAACCGGTTCGGAGCCCTGGAAAAGATACATAATTGGAGGACGAGAGAGAGGGAGAGAGCCAGTGTCCACCAGTGAAACCCTGGCTGAGTGTCACGGCCAGGGTTCACGCCTGTCCTCTGACATGCGGTAGCAGCAATCCTATGCAGGAACGATCCAAGGACGACTAAGCCACACGCATGAATGCACACACACACAGAGAAAATTCCCTGCATCGAACAGCTGCTCTGATGGTTATCTGGACCGTTCTTTCTCTCTTTGTCCCGCGACCTCAATGGTTGAACATTTGTGGAATCAGTCTGATTGCAGCCAACACGTGGACTTGTTTACAAATTTCTCTCCATTGTTAAACTTGACAAATCTATATCGGAAACCAAGAAAACGCAACAAATTCAAATTGGGGGTTGAATACGCCCTGAGCCTGGTGGTCTTAGTAGGCAGAGGTAAGTTCAGGGAAGAACATGTTTCAGTAGGAATATTGGGGGGCGTAGGGGGTACAGGCTGTGCAAGACGTGGGCGGAGTTTGTACTGGCTTTGTACACGCGGGCAGAGTTTGGTTGTCACGCCTCTACGCCGCTTGTCCCACCTACTGCGCTGTGACTGGATAACATGATTTCATTGACAATTTTTAAACATTTTCCGACCAAGGGTTTACCACACCAAATGCAAGTCTAGCGATGTGCAATGGGTGGACGATGCCAGGCTGGCAACACAGTGCACCTAAAAGTCAGTGCATTGAAATACAGAGCACTGTATTTCAATGCGCTGACCCACACAGCAAATAACAGTACACAGTCAATTCTGCAGTGTTAAATATGCAGTGTCAAAGGCCATTGACTCTTTCAGGGTTATTACAACAGCAGAGAGAATTGATTATTTACTAGTGTTGGTGTTAATTTGCAGACTTACAAGGCACCGTGTCAATTAGACTCTCCAAAGCCCCGCCCACCTCATCCTCTCTCAAACTGCCAAAACCGCCATTTTCATTGCGTCGTGACTCATGCGGCACCCGACCCTTGGCGCAGGCCGAGTTTCGGCTCGGAAGCCAGGGTTTTGGGTCGCAGCGGCAACGAGGCCGACTCGGAGATCCGACTCGCGCGTCGGAGTCCCTCGCGGCCTTCGTCCGCTGAGATGCAGACGCCCGTCCCTTTATGGGCGCGGCGGCGGTGCTACCCTCTGCGCCCTCCCCGGGGCATGTGGATACCCACTGTCTCAGGTTGAGGTTTAACACTATGGAAAGAATGAATTTAACACCAAATCTGATGAGGACCAAATACACTCAGACACAGTGTTACATTTAACTCTTTAAGTGTTGATTTAACACTGCAAAATGTACGGTGTAGTAGTAGTTTTGGCATGAAAACATCCAGCACATGGCACATGCAGCGCTTGCCAATGGCCAGCACGCGGCAGATACTTCCGCTGTTTGTGTGAGTCACACACCAGTCACTGGCTGAGAGTGATTCACTGCGGGCTCCTCCTCCTGTCCACACCCCGTCTCCCCCACTCTCCCCTCTCCGACGCCCCCGCGCAGAGAAAATAATAAAGGACGCCACCCACACTCTTGGCCCCGCCCACCCTGCTGTAACTGCTCCTTCACATTGTGCACCGCTCTCCCCCTCAGCCTAGCTCTTTTTCTGTCTCTCTGTCCAACGTCATATTTCCAGTGTCCCTCTCTCTCCCTCTCTCTATCTGTCCCATAAATATTATGGTATTATTTGCATGGCTTTGAAGCAATATTTTTTTTCCAAATTGGTTCGTTCCGAACAGAAACAGAATTATAATGTTTCCGGTTATGAGTTCCACCAATAAATTGACGTTCCCGAACCGGTTAGAGCAAAACAAATATTGTTCCCGAAATGGTTAATTTCGTTCCTGTCAGCTTGGCACAGGCGGTGTTTCAATTTAAGTCGACGTTCGTCGCCGTGCGCGGTGGGGGCCAAGGGTCTGGGAAGGGAAGGCGTACGGCAATGTTTAACAAAAACATTGAGGAACAAAACACAACCGGTATCAACCGGTTACCATTATTTTCAAATAAGTGTATGTAATGTTTCAGGTTTTGTTTCTGTTCCCTGTTCGTTTTCGTTCCTTGAACCGGTTCAAAGCCCTGATTATTTGTATAACTGCAGCTCTATCCCCTGACTCTGGAGAGGTTATTGGAATTCACCTTTCCTGACAGTTGTTTAGAACCCCCATTATTACCCAGGGGTCGGGGTCTAGTGCACTATATGGGGTGCACGCCATTTTGTAGGGGTGTCTGAATTCTCCATGTACCCTACATAGTGCACTGAAAGTATCGCACAATGCACCACAAAAAGTAGTGAGCATCGGATGTATAACCCATTGCGCATTGGGAGATGTTTAGGTAATTTCAAAAATGACCTAAAGTTTTTAAAAATAGTTATAAAGACCAGTACTTTTGACTTTTTCTGATGATTGTTGAATTTTATTTTTTTATATAATTATATTTTATAATAATTTGGACGGCGGCAACTCTAGTGTCTGAAATCTCAGCCGTTTCTGCTGAGTGCACTATAGGTGAGTGCGCTATATGGGGCGTAGGAAGTAGGGGATCGGGAGCGATTTCGGACACAGCCTTCAGAAAACATGGCTCTACACTATTGATGTTTCATTGATGCTTCAATCTCGTCATTATGTTTGTGTGAGGGGTATCCAAAGGACCAGGGGATGCAGCAGAAAGTTATACATAATGTGGAGTACAGCAATCACACACTGCATCATGAGGAAAACTATTAACAATTTAGTAACCCCAAATGTACACTATATTAGGGCTGCAACGCGAAACAGGGAGCGTCAGGGGATGTACGGGTTTCGCGTACACCGATCCTTCGTGTTACCACGACAACCATTGAACGGATGGATTTGTCCCAGATTCGGTGTGTTAATGCTCTAGGGTAGGTTCATGAACTGATGAGATTTTGGAACCCAACACTGGCCAAGATGGATGGATTTAAGAAGGCCACATTTTTGTTTGGACTACAACTTCAGACCGATTGGATGGATTTGGATTTTTTTTAACCTTTGTTTTCACAATAGTTGCTCAAATAACAATAATGAGTAATATATTACATTAAGATAAACATTTAAAAATATTGATAAAAAATATAATATTTTAATGAATTTAAATCAGTTGAATCCTACAGAAAACATGGCTCTACCATAATTATCAGATTTTGGAGATATACATAATCCCCAACTATTCTGTTAAATCAGTTGGATATTTTTCTGTGGGCGCAGTCGGAAAGATACCCGCACCCAGCAGTAGCACACGTATGGTGCTTGTGATTTACTGGTAGCTCACAGGCACAGGCGGCGTTGTGAGTTCTCCTCCCCTTTCCGACCTCATTACAATGAATTTATGCCATACTGTTTTGATTGTTTTCTTCACATTCATGTTTTTTCAAAATAAATTGTTCATTTAATATTTCATATTTTGAGAAATTATTATTTAATATCAAAATTGTGTCGACCAAATCCCAGCACATTGGATTCCTTTGGGATTATCAATTCATTGCAGATTCATTTTATAGTCAATTAGTCAGAGAATTGTTGCACCCCTTCACGATATAAACCAGTCGATAGCCTAAGTTTAGCAGCTGTGTGTGTTTCCAAATTGAACTTTACCATTCCACCCCTTGCATGCACTATTCTATTATCACACAACACATCAAACCTTTGACATGCTAACGTCAATTCCAAATGCTCCAGTCTCCACTATCTAAAAAATCCCGATCTCACCGCGATGCCAATAAAAAATGCATATCACTGCAGAGTGTTAAACTTCACACCTCCACCAGACAATCACTGGCCATGCTATAAAAATTCACACTTTTGAAGAAAGTGTGAAAGTAGCAGGGTGGGTGAGTAACAGACTACATGTAATCAGATTACAATATACAGATTACGGTAAAAAGTAGGCCTAGGCATTGTTCTCCAACCTGCTAAAGGTATAGCCCAGAAACGTGATGTTACAGTCCCCCAC
>OMKY01062120.1:1953-13985 GCA_900302395.1 Bregmaceros cantori | reverse complement strand
CAGGGAAGCTATTTGTACGGGATTGATGTCATGTAGTGTGTTCAATTCCGTTTGATCTAAGGAATCCAGAGATACCAAGTTTTTAAACACCGGCCAGGCGGTTCAGAAGTTACAGGCATAAACGTATGTGAAATTATGTGCAACTTTGGCCCATTGGTGGCGCTATAGAGTTGCGGCTGTAGACCTGGGAATTGGTGTAAGCAATGCTGAGACTGACTAGAATGAGTGTGCCAAATTTCAGCATTTTCCTATAAAGGGTTCTATGGGCTGCCATAGGAACCCCGCGGAGTATAATAATAATAATTATAAGAAAAGATAGAAAAACAATAGGTGCTGCAGCAGCTTCGCTGCTTGGCCCCTAATAAGAAAAGATAGAAAAACAATAGGTGCTGCAGCAGCTTCGCTGCTTGGCCCCTAAAAATGCAGATTGCTACAAATCAGCATAGCAGACATGATCTCCAATGACTCCATACAGTGGACGCAAACCTGAAGGAACTATATCAGTCAGGGCAGTAATGATCACATTCTCACTCTGAGAGATGTGACATATATGTGCACGTTGATCTTAAACATAAATTAAAAAAACATTTTCGTTTTCCTCTAGTGTGGACAAGGGCTAAATAGAACTACTCTAGATCGGCGCCTCTGGGGTAATCCATGTTGGTGCACATTATGCTACAAGCGGAGATACACAGGTGAACAATAAGATTAAATACATCACCATAATACTGTAACGTAAAATGGATCGTGAACGTTAAACAAATTATACATGCATTAACGAATGGCACGCAGTTTTCTGACAAACCACATTTCCATCGTTGTATAATAGGGCTGTTGCCCGTGACGCTACGGGTTGGCGGCGGCGGTACGGTGAGGTATACGTATACGTATTCGTACGATTACGTGGCATTATTTCAATTTCACCTTCATTATATACCACGACGTAGTTATCCTGTCATCTGCTGGCGATTGATATCATACTACCATGGTCAAATCGATTAAAAAACACAATTAAACGAACAATGTTAAGCAAATATCGCTCGCTGCCGGGTTGTCTGACCGCGATCTGACTAACAGCATGGCAGCCGCCACCAAGCCATGGGGCCACCGTACAACAGCCCTATTACTGATCAGTTATGATATTAGCAGAATATTAAGAACAGATATTACGTCAAACCTGTGAAATTCGCAGAAAGGACGGCGAACGGGCGACGGACAGCAGAAGTTTGCGTTTTTCTTTGTTCGTTTAGACTGTGCGAACTTATCACAAAAGGCGCATTACTGCCACCCTCTGGAAACGAATAAATTGCAGCATGGTAATAATAATTATAATAAAAAATAATATATTCTAAAATAGTGATTGTGAGATAAAATCATTCGATTATTATTCCTTTCCAAAAACATTACGTAAAAAAAGTATTCAAAACAATTACAAAAAAAATAATAATTTTGGGTTGTGCTATATGATCTATTAAGTTCCATGCTGGCTTAAGGTCAATTGCTTATTCTAACAAACCTTGATCACAACGTAATTTCAAAAATCATTGCAAAATGCTTCCATTTAGACACAAATCTGAAATTACTCCAGTTCCAACCAGCACCGTAAACGCTAATAGCTAGTTCACACTTCTTAGTGAGGTAATTACCTCAGGCTGCTCTATTGCCACCGTCAAGCTTATCCTAGGCCTCGAGAGCGAAACGATTGGCACTTGCCCTCACTCTCAACATTTTAGGTAATTTTGTTACTTAGGCTACTCACACAAATCATTGAAATTGGCTTTTCTAGCTGAGAAAACACACTGGTTTGTTTGAAAAGATTTTTATTCATAACAGCTTCAGCTTGTCTTCGGTTTCCCCAAAAATGGCTATCAGCACAAGCCACAGCCTGGCTAAACCACAACAAACAGCTGGCAGGCACAACCAATTAAGCAGCCTGGAGACATACAAAAATCAAAGTTTGAGCCTGCGACCGTGCCCACCAACCTCCTGAGTCCTTGGGTTCGAGCTGGCAGGTCCATATTTAGGCATGATTGCAGATTTAGTTGTCCAGAAAGTCATGTTGCGAGTTGCGACTTGGAAGCTCCACATAAAGTATTGGATAGATACAAAGCGAACGCGAGGTGTGTGTGTGTGTGCGCCTGTCTCGAATGTAGCAGGAAAAACCTCTTCCGGATACAAAATGCACCAGTCAGGTCTTTGCAATACAGCAGTCATTGTCAAGAACTTAATGAAACAAAGACAATCGAGTCCAAGAAGTTACTGTAACCTAGGCAAGGTTTAAGAGAAATGCACTTTTCTGGACATTTGACCATATTCCTATATCCTGTACAAATGTACTCACGCTGAAAAGTGTGGTGAACTTTGCCCATGTCGTTTGTTCCGATAGTTAATGCAGTCATTACAAGTAATGGGGCAATCGTTACAAGTTCTCCAGCGGATGTTGCAGCAACGTGGCACACGACTGGGGACATGCTCATTGTGCGACACAGAAGATTGGAAATGAAAGTGTTAGTTAATTGGAGGTGCTACTAGGGGTGCAACGGATCGCTGTTGATCCGTGATCCGTTCGGATCACGTGTGGTCCGCGGTCCACACACGTGTACCGCAAACCACAATAATTAAAAAAAATAAAAAGGCACGTGCAGTAGCGCTTTTTGTCCAGATGGAGCCATAGCGACAGAGATGGTGTTCATCATAGGACATTTACACAGAGACGTGCAATGAACATGGGCGTTATTGCACTCTAACTTCTCCATGTTGTTTAGGAAGATGAGGATGTGCATTATTGCACTTTGTCATGTCACTCAGACACTGTCTCATTGAAGATAAGTGAGACAAGCTGTTTACAGTTTTTTATGTTAAAAAGAAGATATATCCCACTTTCCTCTTGAAATGTATTTCATATATTTTGTTTCAATAAACAAAAGAGAAACGTTTATTTTTGTCTTTTTTTTTGCAATAATCCGAAAAATCTGTGATCCGTGAGGTCTGATCCGAGGATCGTTCGGAACCGTGGCGTGAGTCTCTTGATCGGTTGCACCCCTAGGTGCTACCCATACCCTGTAATGGACGTTTAAGATACTTTTTTTGTAATTACATCAAAAGAACAGTAACATGCAACAAAAGGAATTGTTCTTGTATGTATTGGACAGTGAAGTGTCCAAAATTATGACTAATGTGGTTGTCGAAAGGGATCACAAGCCAATCATCAGTTAGACCATTTGAGTGTTTGCCCTCCCGAATGCTTTATTAACTTCAATTGAGGTCGACAGAAAATGTTTTGCTGTTGCCACAATCGTGTACTACCTCTCAAAGTTAATACAACAGCATCCTGTTACATTGGAAAAAAGGTGAGTTTCTAGCAAGCTCGGTTCTTGAATAACACAATACAGGCAGTGGAAATGACGCTTGAAATGGTGAGCACCCGACTGGTCCTAGGTATTGCACATGTTGACGACGGCAGCATACGCTCAACCTCTGTGCTGTACAAAAGTTGGTTATCATGTTGAGATCATTTGCTTGCACAGATCAAAGTTACAGGCAACGTGAAGCACATTTTCACATATCAAGTGGGTACTGCTCAAACACATCTAACTATATTTCACCCCCCACCCTCTTGGCACCCACTGTACTATAGCAGTATATAATATGCTACCATTTTAGAAAAACCTGTTGTTTCGAGATTGCAGCAGCGTTTCATAACCATCTAACCAGCTAACCACTAACCCCCGTTACATTTTGCAACATTACTATCCAAGAACCACATTACTCGTAATTTACATTATGTCTAAAAATCCGAAGATATTCCTACAAGTAATTTGCATTCTAATTCCAAGTTCGGGATGTGTAATGATTAGTCGATTAATGGCGACTAATCGATGATCGAATTAATCGCTAACTAATTTAATAATGAACCAACAAGGAATTTAATTGTTGTTTTTTTATTATCAGCAGCTTGTGCCGACGGTATCCCCTATAGGTCCGCACAAATGATAATAGCGAATAATTTCTGAAAATATAAAATAAATGACAATGGATGAGAAAACATAAAAATATTACAGAATACATTGTCATGTGTTTGTGCCATAGTAATTAACGTCATTTTTGTACAGCTGTTAGTAAAGAATCAAGTTTGGCTACATTTCAACTGCAAGAGGTTCATCTCTTGTATTTGTGTGAATATATATTTTTAAGACGGCAACCGATAAATCACTTCAATTATTGGCAACTAATCGACTATAAGAATAATTGTTAGTTGCAGCCCTAGTTCGGGGAAGAAAAACTCGGCTCAGAATAAACTAATCGGTCAATTTCAACTTTGCAAAAAAAAAAGACAAATGACATGTGTACTATAAAAGCTATGGTTGCTTGCTGCACATTAGAGAGCCGTTGAGAACAGGGATCTACACGGTAATGGGGGGGGATTTTGCTGCATGAGCGCACCATTCTAGTGGATGGTTGCTTCATGAATTAAACCCGCAACAGAAAAGCCAGTTACACGCCAATCTCACACGCAAGGTTTGGCAGCACCGACACAGCCAGAAGAGGAGCAAAAGTCTCCATCGGTGGTTCCGTTGACTCCAAGTCACCAACTGACGAATAATAGTAAAGCCCCTCCGATTACTGCACACGTTGACTGCAATTCCCAGCCGGAAAGTAACATCATAACGCATAAATGGGATAGGAATGGTTGGACACGACAGACCCGAGTCTCATGGAGAACCTCTATAATATATCAACATGAGACCGTGGAAAGGACACACCAAGGCATGTGCCATTTCATGATTTATACCAGCAGTTCTGGCTCAGCGCCCAAAGCAGGCTGGAAAGGTGTAGGATGTGGATTTGGGAGGGACTAAATGCAAGGATAATACAGGAGACTAAAGTATGATTTGTGGTAATAAAGGTTCATTTGACCAGCGGTCTGGTCTTGTCGTCGTCACCACACTGCTGCGCCTTGTACTTCTTCACCTCCGCCATGTATTTGGCCCAAGCATCACTCTTGCCAGGTTCCGCCTGAAGGGGGAGAAAGGGGTCATTAAGGCCAGTCACAATAGACGAGATGATGCGCCCAAAATAGGAGACTGACATTTTGTCCCGCCGTCTGAAACACACTTCAGAGACATCAAAGGCAACCAATAGCAATGTAGCTGCTGTCCTCAACACTGGCAAGGAAAAGCAGGTTTGAACGTCAATTTAAAAAACATTTTCCCCACATAGCAAACCGAAATCAATTTTCTCTCCAATTACCAGTTTTCACTTCAATTGACAATCAAACATTCTACAGCCAACGATAAAAGCGGGTTTGTGTTAATAGCCAAGTGGTAAAAACTTCTCCAATTACATCACATTATTAGCGTTGATTGTGAAGTTTATTAGGCTAGGAGCGACCAGCATATGGTCCCATATAGTGCCTTTTATTCAACTTGCAAGCGCGACTAACATTTTCACTTCTCAGAGCAGGCTACATTCACAGCCTTTGAGCCAGTTCGGACTGCGCGATACTATAGGTGCCAACATTGCCGATGGTGGTAGCGTTGGTAAACAATGCACTAAAGTAATCACTAATCAGTTCAGTTTGTGCGGGTGATCTTCCCCGAAATTGTGCTAGGTGCATCTTTCTCATCATCTAATGGTGTTCCATATGCATGCAAGCAATATTAGAAGGCATTCAGTATCGAAAACGAAGGCATTTGGTATGAAAAAAAAAACCAGTTTGGCATCGACATTGGTGCGGTGCTTTAACCTGGCGTGCTAAACATCATACATGCATTCATGTCTTTCAGGAATCCGGACTCGGTGGCGGCGCCAGTTGGCACAGTGCGTGTTTGAGATGGATATTAGAGTTCGGTACGGACTTTTCATTTTCCTCGTCACACACTTCTCGCTGGAATGTGCTGCTGACCTCCATTCGTAAGGCAGGAGTAAACAACTCAGACTTTTCTTTTTACTCAAATTTCAAACTTCTCGTTGAACTCTATGCATTTGGCACAGCTTACCTCCATGCAACTCGCCCTGCACCGACAGAGAAATCTGTAGGGAGATGCCAGCTGCTGTATGGTAGTCCAAAGACACTCCTCTGGACAAGCAATCCATTCAGATTCAACTAAGTAAGAGCGCTTTCACAAGCCAAATCTATTTGGTTCAAATCAAAATAAAAAGTGATAGTTTTATCATGAAAACGGATTGATTTCATGCACAAATGAAAGCAATATCAGACTACTTTTTTCCATTGGTCCCAGACCACCTCTCTTAACTCATTGAATACCAGCACTTTTATTGGAATACTGCCCAAGACTCCCAGACATTGGCATTTTTTGTAGGGTCAAAGCATACTATTTGACAGGGCAACTGAAACATGCTATGGCTTGTTTTGAAATTGCCGAAAACCGCGTGTATCTAGGTTTCTCCATTCCCTCGCAATGCTACGCGAAACCAAAAAAGTTTCACGTTGAAGAGATATCGCGGCTTTTCTGAGACCTGCGCCTATCAGCCTGTCGCGCTTTTGGATATTTCTTCTCCCTTTCCCTCATTTTCTCTCTCTTCTTTCTCATCCTCTCTCTCTCCATTTTTCTTTCTCCCTTTCTCTTTCTTTCTCCATTTTTCTTTCTCCCCATCTCTTTCTTTCTCCATTTTTCTTTCTCTCGTTTGCTTTCTATTTTCCTCTCCTTTTCTTCATATCTTACTCTCTTTTTTTCTTTCTCCCTTTCTCTTGTTCTTTCTTTTTCTTCCGCTCTTCCTCTTTTTCTCAGAAGCCTCGAAATCCCCATCCCTAATCAAAAGCAATAACACATTAATAACTTTATATTATATATAATAGGTTATTATTTTCACGTTTGGTGATGTTGGAAAAGTAACCATAACCTGGAAGTAGAGCTGTGCAAATGGAAATGGGATGAATTCCAGGAGTTAAACTCAAAACTTTGACCATTATTTAAAATGACAATTGTGCCAAATAGTTTGGCTACTACCAATTTTTGCGGTATCGGGACTCTGTATCTCTGTATGAGATCAGGATAGACCAATCCTTGACATCAAGGGATTGGGATCGGAAATTGAACGATGAACCGCAAAAGTAGGTTAACCGCAGTGCGCCCCCTTGCGGTTATTACACCGTGAGAGGTGCGGTTTTAATCGCAGTTTCTTGTCTTTATTAAAAAAAAAACTCCCCATGCACGCTGCTGCCTGTAAGTGCATCGCCGCACTTGCCGTATTGCTGTGTGTGTGTGTGTGATAGCTGTCTTGGTTGTGCGTTCGTTTGTTTTGTAAAACAGGTTGACGCTCGCGTCGGGCACGGCAGCGCATGCACGCGGCAGCGCATGCACGCGGCAGCGCATGCACGCGGCAGCGCATGCACGCGGCTGCCTGTAAGTGCATCGCCGCACTTGCCGTATTTCTGTGTGTGTGTGATAGCTGTCTTGGTTGTGCGTTCGTTTGTTTTGTAAAACATAGGTTGACGCTCGTGTTGGGCACAGCAGTGCCCCCTCCCTCGCAGTCTCTCTCTCTCTCTGTCTGTCTGTCTCGTTATCTCTCTCTCACAGTCTTCGTCTCGTTCTCTCCGCCTTTCTCTCGCTGTCTGTTTATCTGCCTCTCTCGCTCTCTGTCCAGCACTGCGTACGGCTTCGTGAACATTTAATAATAATTCAGACATTTAAAAGGGTGACAGATAGTGAGAGTTGCCCACACGTCTGGAAATTTAACGTCGCATTGAGGGAGCGATCTTGTTCACGGATGCGCTGGGAGATTGCTGCTGTTTCAAACGTAAGGCGGCCACCCTGTCACTTACTGCGTTCCCAGCCGGTTTGTCGCCTAGTGATAGTTTCACACAAAAGAGTGGCGCGCGACAGTCTGCGCTACACAGAGCTGACGTGCTCTGTTCTAAAGAATGAATACAAACCCTTTGTTAATTATACAGCGAGGCAACGAACCGCAAAATATCGAGTTGGTTATTATTATTGTTCAATTATATATTTATTAAAAAACCTAGTTCATGCCGTTTTACATATTGAGAAAATGGTATGCATTTGAAATGGATTTTATTTTCTTCAACTTACATTTCTTTTATACTTCTTTATTATCGTTTGCAAAATTGTTTTTTTAGTAAGATGGGCCAGGAAGAATCTGAGGAGGATATTGCTGTTTTTTCATTTACAATAGATGATTGATTGATTTTAATAGACATTTTTACTACCTCAAAAATGTTAGGCAACTTGATGCACCGCACCTGCTACCTGCTTCTGAAAATATGTGCCTAAAATATGTTAATAAAGTGTTCGCATTGCATTTATGTGTTTTGTTATGTCTGTACAATTTATTAATCATGGAGCTCTAACAAAACTGGAACTTAAAAAACACAATTAATCGTAAAAGGTGGAAAAACCACAATTGTAAATTTTGGGGCAAAACTGTGCAGCCCTGTAATAAATTATATATATATATATATATATATATATATACACATACACACACACACCCCAGTGGTTTGCATAAAGGCGTTTTATTTTCCCACGAGACTCACGTTGCAGTCATGAAGCGCCAGCACAATTTCCCACCAGAGGTTGCAGATGGATATTGGATAGGCTCTAATTTTTCGAAGATCAATTTGATTTATATAGAAATGTTGTACTATACAATGTGCATTTTCATGTGTGAAGGGTTTTTTTCCATCTATTGATTGTTTGACAATGTATGACGCTCATTGCCATGCCAATAAAGCCATATTTTATATGCCAGAAAAAAAGAATTTAATACACGTATAATAAATGGACAAAGTTCTCACCACTGTGTCCGTCTTGACCTTCTTGGCGACCATTCCCGTCTTGAGGAACACTCCTCCTCGCCGCTTGCCCACCTGGGAGGAGGAGAGACTCACACCGTTACCATGGAGAGGCCGCTTCATGCCTTCATCAACCTCGGTCGGCGGTGACGAGCCGCAGGGAGCGGTCCCCCATTTATCCTAACCCCCTGACCCTTACAAAGCTGCTGGGAGCCGGCTTCCTCTCCTCTTGCTGGACCGGTGTCGATGCGGTGGCCTTGGGCGCGTCGGCCGACGTCCCAGCGCCCCCCTTGCGCCGCTGCTCCTCCTCCATTTTCCGCTTGAACATCTCCAGGAACGAGCCGTCGTTGGAGAACTTGTTCGCAGGGCTAGCCGACGTGGGGCTGTCAGTGCCCGGGGGTCGTGGATCCGCCGGGCTCCTCCTGCCAGAATAGTCCTTCTGCTCGCGATTGGCGTCCATGTCGGTTGGCGGGCTGCGGGGCATCGCGAGCCGACTCAAGGACGGTAACTAGCCAGTCGCTCGGGAGTTTCAAAGCAGCATGCCGCGCCACACGGCTTTTGGTTCAAATAATATAAAGAACACTGTATCTTAACGCATTTGCGCGTAGCCCAGTCTACAAAGTTAACAAATCAATAACAAACGTTAACAAATGACTCAACAGCTTCCAAAACAACAACAAAGCGCGGCTAACTCGGCAAGCTAACGCGCAGAGAGACGAACAGTTCACTACCCGGGAAACGCACAGAATAAGGAAGGCAACACTTTCAGCGCGACGCTGAAAAACATGAAACAGCTATTAGAGTATCAGCGGTGCGGTGCGCGGGGAGGGAGTACACACGGGGGCGCTTGGCTTTTGGTTCGGCTTTTCCTTCTACTTTTTGTCGACCATCTTGACACCCATGTACGGTCCGTTGTTTGGCGTTAGATCGGATACATCTGGCGTTTTAAGTTCCTGTGATGTAGTGTGCGACTCCCAAAAAACGATCCTCTTATTTTCTTAGCGATAGGAGGTTGGGGCACTTTCCCGGTGTGCCTATGACCTGCCAGGGCTATAGTGGCCTGGCAAGTCTGTAGATGTTTTCAAACAATCTACAATGAATAATATAAAAATACATTATTATCAAATATTTCTTAAAAACATGATGGAGGTGGATAACGGAATATACACCCTCCAGTTGGTGCATTAGTTATGATTGATTGTGGCCGGGGTCAATGTGGTGAGGTGCAGGCATTTTTAAAAAAATAAAAATTAAAAAAAATTGTTGTGGAGGAGGACATTATACGTGGTAGGAGCGGCGTCGAATGTCAACAGCCGCTCCCAGTTCGCATGTCGACCGGAGTTGGTGCCTCTGAGATAATACAGCAACCCCAATGGCCCATTGTTCTACACCCCGGCATCTCGGACGCACCAACTTAGTGCGAAGGAAACACAACATTGAAATACTACTATTACTGCATACTCATTTGCCAAATATTTTAGGTAACTTGAATGGAACCTGAATGGAAAGCTAGCGAACACACTCTCGTCCCTAATGAAGTCGATGGTCAGGTCTTCTCGTCCAGCAGCAGCTACACAAGACAGCATCTTTTCGGATTGCGGTAACTTGGGGTTTCATCTGGGGAAACGAAAGAAAGAAGGCATGTCAGCTTTCGGCAGCGGTTGCGCACCATGCATGTGCAGGAATGCCACGTCATGTGTATCCATCCAACTCGGCCCGACAGCAGGAGGTGCCACTGCCCATTCCGGCAGATTTTTTTTGTGTGACGTCACAATATCATCCCTAATATAGCCTCAATATCAGTCCGAGATTGAGAAGCAATGAGAGTCATATCTGGTGGAGGCCTGGTCTTCGTTAAAAATGCCTGACCTGCATAATCTCTCCAGTCCAGTCCTGGTTAGGGTGCATGGTTAGGTTAGTGGTAGGAGGTTGGGGTTAAGGTTAGGGGCTACTGTTTAGGAGGGGTGTATTGTTTTTGGAGTCCCAAAAACGATCAATACCTCCAAAACCCTAACCTTAATCTCCTACCATACAACACTAACCTAACCATGTACCCTAACCTTAACCCAAATCTCCCATTGCCAAATCGACCTAACCCTAACAAAATAAGCGGATCGTTTTTGGGTGTCGCACACTACATCACAGGAACTTTAAACGCAATAGGTATCGGATCTAAGGCCACCCATGGTCCGTTGGTGATGGTGGTGGCGGAGATGGTGACGTCATCATGAGACTATAATAACTTCCGGTCAAATTAGGTCCATTTCTTTTTGGGGGGCTTTTCTAAACAAATAATTCGTTTTTCGCCATTTATGCCTATTTTAGTTTAGATTGCGCACCACCAGTTCCAAGTTAGGTTTAACAGCCTACTCGTTCGTACTTGTCCTTCGTACTGACTCATGGTAACTTGGCAAGCGGGAAAAACTAAATCGTTCACGCATCGCTCGTGTTGAACAGACACTCGACCAGGATTGTGCAGCGTTTCTCCTTGACGACCACTAGGGGAAGCTGTTGTTAGGCATGGCACTGACTGCCATCATACTTTAATACATCTTACTAAGTGAACATGAGGAGAAAAGCGTCTACCTTGTGAATAATATTTTGTTATCAGCATGATTTCATTTCAACCCATTTGACCATTTAAGTTTGAGGAAGGCCCATCCAGTGTTCACGTAATAATTTCAAATCCATAATTTTCATGTGTTTAACAAGATGAAGAAAGGCAACGCAGCCCCTTCTTGATGTGGGTCCCCAGTGTGAACCCGCCCCCCGTTTTCAATTTGGTTTTGGATATTTGTTTTAATTTTATTTTACATATTTTTCTGTGTGGCTTGCATGACATTGTTGGTGTGAAGCAAAACAAACAAATAAAAAACATCAACACAGGGTTATTATGTGTTGTTATCATAGCATTTGTTGCTCATTCTAATCTAAACTCACAAGAACCCTAAAAATTGATGAAGGTATGAAGGTATAAGTAATAATAATAATAATAATACATAAGTTTTATATAGCGCTTTTCTGGACACTCAAAGACGCTTTACAGAGTAAGAAAAGAAAAAAGAAAACTAAGGAGCTAAGGAAACAGAAAACAAAACCAAAATAATAAAATAAGCAAACAAACAAATAAAACTGTAGACGGAGGAAAGGGAGGAACCGGGGAAAGCAGATTAGGTGTCAAAGGCGATCTTGAACAGGTGGGTTTTTAGGGGGGTTTTAAATGATGGGAGTGAGTCAGAGTTGCGGATAGATGGAT